>OZ022265.1:67630460-67725460 GCA_963978885.1 Nemotelus pantherinus | reverse complement strand
CATGGGCCTACATGTTATATACATATATGTTCTCCAAAAATTTCAACTCAATCGGATCGGCCACTCCAGAGATTATCTCCCTTAACCATTTTGCTGATAAAAATATATATATATATATATATATATATATATATATATATATATATATATATATATATATATATATATATATATCTATATATATATATATATATATATATATATATATATATATATATATATATATATATATATATATCTATATATATATATATATATATATATATATATATATATATATATATATTTATAAACATATATATATCTATATATATATATATATATATATATATATATATATATATATATATATATATATATATATATATATGTATATATATATATATATATATATATATATTATATATATATATATATATATTTATATATATATATATATATATATATATATATATATATATATATATATATATATATATATATATATATATATGTATATATATATATATATATATATATATATATATATATATATATATATATATATATATATATATATATATATATATATATATATATATATATATATGTATATATATATGACGAATTTTCGGCGAAGCGATTTTAATACTAATGTTCTTCGAACATAAGTAGAAACTCTAGCGCACCTGAACCGCTAGAAACACTTATATTCGAAGAACAGTAGAAGAATCGTATTCCACCACATGAGCTGCTTATTACGGCCAAACTGTTTCAAACGCCACTTTGTATTTTGGTCTCAAGAATGCATTATAACTTATATGGTGGAAGGTTTCAGCTATTACCACTGGCATGAATCTCAACGTTTATGAGAACAAAACACGGGTTAATTATATTCGTTATCAGTTGCTCATTTCACAAAATTTTGAAAGCAGCATCTCATATAACATCAATGAAGAAAATGCTCAGTGCCTGCAGCACTGTAACTGAAGTTGGTGTTTGGGGCTGCGATCCGCAAACTTCGCTGAACTTTGGGAATTGAAACATCGGTTATTAATTTTCATTGTTAATGTTTCCAGTATGAATACTAACTGTAAGCATTTGTTGATACAAAAGTAGCACAACCGACTCGTGCTGGCAACCTTCCGCCAGTATCAAAGCCAAGAATATATCACATCTGCTTCACGTTGTTATATTACATTCGAAGTTAAAGGAGTATAAAGAAATTAAGGATTACCTGCAGCGAGTTTTTTCAAATAATCGAAAACTTAAAATTTGCTGTTTACTGTCACTACAATATCATTACCATTTAAAAATTCTACGATAAAACCGCTTAATAAAGATATTGCAATTAAACCAACAATAGCTGGCAGCCCTATCGTAGCTTTTCAACCAAATGTGGCCTGAATAATGTAAATAATAAGTTCCATTAATTGTACGAAATTCGTATTGATTTCATGACTGCACTGGAAGTTATAGGGCAAAAAGTTTTATTTTCCTGAGCGAATTTTCAAAACCAAAGACACAAAAATTTTCATAGCTGGCAGCACCAATCGAATTTTTCAACCAAATTTCTACCAAACAGAGTCTAAAGTAAGGTTCAGCTACTGTGTCAATTTTACGAAAATCTGGTAACTTATTCACATTTCATACGGCAAAAAGCAGATTTTTTTCCTTGTAATTTTTCAAGATGGCACCACTGGCACAGACTTACCTACAATTCAAAATCGCTTGTATCAAATCTGGTCCTGCTTAAGTCCAATGCATTCTGTAAATTTCAGTTGTATCTGATTATTGGCTCGTGAGTTCCCGTGAACAGAAGTTTTTGATGCTAAATATATAGGTTATCTGGGAAAGGGTTACCGTTCTTGTCCAACATAAAATTTCCAAAGTTTTACTTTGACCGTGTAGATAAAGCATAAGATTTGTATACAGATTGTTTTTATTGTAAGAAACGGACATGTTTTAGGATATTCGATGGTTTGAATGTTTTCACTTCCAAATTTTTATTTTTTCAAATTTAACACACCAAAATTATCAAAGCTGGCAGCTCCAACCGAATTTTTCAACCAAATTTCCACCAAACGCGGTTCTAAGCTAAGGTCCAGCCACTGCGTGAATTTCGTCAAAATCGAACGATTGAATCAGAATTTATGTGGCTAAAAGCAGTTATCTTTTTTTGTGATTTTTCAAGATGGCACCACTGGCACAGAATCGCCCGCATTTCAAAATCACTTCTATCAGACCTGGTTCTATTTAAGAACAATACATTCTGTAAATTTCAATTATTTCTGCTCATCGGATCGTGAGTTTCCGTGAACAGAAGTTTTTGATGCTAAAAATATAGGTAAATTGGGCAAGGGTTACCAAGCGTGCCCGTTATATCATATCAAATTTTTTACTTTTGCTGTGTAAACAAAGCATAAGGTTTCTATATGAGTGCCTTTTTTTTGAAGAAGCGGCATTTTTCAAGAGAGACGACGATTTGGAGGTTACCATTTTCAGTGCCTGCCCTAACTACAGGGTTGCTTATGTAAAGCTACACAAATTCACAACTAAATAATACCAATATGTCCTGAAAATTTCGTAATGATTGAATAGCTCTCTCAAAAGATATCGCAATTTTAAAATTTTCAAATTTTCCCGTTCTCTTTTTAGGCACCCAGCGCACACATGGGATTAAAAAATTCCAAAACATTATCCGATTCAAATTTAAAACACGTTCGAAATTTATTTCGTCAACTTTACTTTTGCAAAATTATTTGTGTACGGAATAATAAGTATATTAAATATATCACTAAAATGACCGCCGGTGCCAAAGGGGTAACAATAATTGACATTTAGTGAGACTTGGACCTATTCTGCATATACACGAATGTGTCCTGCAAGTTTTAGCTCAATCCGATGGCGCGTTTCCGAGATTATCTCACTGAAATTTTTTGATGATATATATATATATATATATATATATATATATATATATATATATATATATATATATATATATATATATATATATATATATATTGTCACCCACCTGGTCTAGGGTGAGCAAGATACCTGGTTAGGCTCCTGTTGGATATGTTTGCTAACTCGTCGGAGACGGGTCGAGGGTGGGCGCCACTCGTTCTCCAATTATTCGAGCCTCGAGCCGCTGAGCGAGCTTCGACTCACCAGATATACGCACGCAATACCGGACCAGTCCGTTGCTAGTTCGGATAACACCCGATCCGTCTCACCAATCGCGATCAGAGACCTAATAACTGGACTGCCCCACAACTACTACAATTCGACAAACGAAAGAAGCCTACTAGATAGACCGAGAAAAGAATCTACTCCCGCCTGTCGAAATTTCTTTCCCCTTCGGGCATTCACGAGACCAACTGAAGTTCGAATTCAAGATTCTTATTGATAACTATACAGTCGGTTCCAGCTCAACGGGCTGCGGGATAAACTTTTCTACGCTAACTCACACGGTACACAACGGTGAATTCTCTTACTTTCACTGGTTTGCTTTCACATGCACTAACAAATCGTACTAAAACCGCAAGTTTCTCAGCTATCTGAATTCACCGTTTTTACCATGCGTACCCGACAAATTTCGGATTTCTTTCTACAATCCTCACCACCACTCACTTTTTACACCTTTATATAAGATTCTCTATGCACATTTTCTTAATCCTAATGAAATAAATTTTATTCTGCTTAAATAAACTAACCTTAATATTCTGGATCGGCTGTCGGCTGCTCGTACTTTTTCGGGATTTTCAGATACAGCTTGGGTAACTATTTCCCACGACGATCAGGCATAAACCAGATGGATTCAGTGAAGAAAAATGAAAGTCCAAAATCTAACGGGCGGCGCTCGCCAGCACCGAACCGTCGCCTCGAGCGTGCTAGCCGACGTCTCTCTTGCCTGCGCTGTCTAGACGTTTAAACTCTTGCGTTCCTTTTGTTGCTGATTAATTGCTGGTCCCGTCTTCGCTCCGACTCAAGAAAGACATTCCGCCAGCCACTCGCTGCGTCGCTCCGTCTTCTTCCGTCCAATGATTCGTTTTGCCGTTCGCCTTAGAATTTTCCGTCCTCCGCTGCTAGGCCGAATTGCGCGTCTTCCCTCGTATCTGCAGTGGCAAAAATGTACTTTTAGTTTAATTTAACACTTCTTGTCCGTGTCAGGGCTCAACTACGAATGCCCTCGACGGAAAATTTTCCTAGTACCGCCGCTTCTGCCTAACTGCAGGGTATCCCGCTACTTCAGTTAGGAGCAACGATCTTGTCACTCCTGTGACCGTCCGGGATCCACACCATCAATCTGCTTTCCAATTTTCATTTTCGATACTCGACTCATCCCAGTTCGAGGTTTCGATGGGTTAAAAGATGGTAGCCATCCGATCCGGTTCTAATCCGACCCTGTTAATACACTCAACCTCTGAAGCATATTTTCCACTTGGCTGCATTTCTGGGTTTAAAGGAAAATACTCTCTCCGGATTCCGCCGTAATATTGGCGGATTTTATTATTGCCGGATGAAATTAATTTGATGATTCCGGCTCGGTCCGGGCTCATCTTCTTTCATTAGCGATCCCCGAACAGAAGAAAAACGCACAAAAAGGTAAAATCAAAGCGGTGCCACCAAGCCATGAACCGCTGATTACCACGTAACAGCCTCGCGTGTCAACGCACTACTCCATGTTGATGTTGGTAATATGTTGACGGTTTATCATATTGAAGACGTCTACCCGACGCTTTATCCTCGGTCGGTAATGTAGATGCATTCGTATACACAGATGCCCAATGCTGACGGCCGTTCCGTTCATCCGTCGGCTCGTCTTGCAGCATGATATTCCCTCACGACGACGGCTCGTGACGTGACTGTGTGGGTGTGTCGACGGTGTGGTGGATGCTTAACTGCTGCACGTTACTCGAGCCGTTAACTACCGTATGGCATGTAAGGAACGTCAATTTTCCTGAGTAATTACTCATTGCGGAAATGTCGCGGATGTCGATATTAGCTAATGTTTTTTTTTTTTTTTTTAAAGAAATTGGAGAGGAAAAAAAAAATAAATTCCAGTCGATGCAAATAATAGCGACGCTGACCCGCTTCAAACCCGCAACTTTGTCGTGAGAGCCCCATTCGCCATCATCTGCCCCACGTAACTCGTGGTATTCGGATTGCTGACTTGTGTTTATCAGCACGATAATATCATCGGTTATGCCCATTTATTTCCATTCTGATAACCGACGGTCGCCAACATTCTATACATGAATGTTTTCGGTTGCTTCAGCCTGCCGACTCTGATGACTTGACGTATAACCTACGTTACTAGCTTAAATTCTATTGTATAATATTGATATTTGCAATATCCGCCAGGTAAAGTACACAAGGCAAATACCACAACGCCTAATGCCCTACGAGTGGTGTTACATACGGAAACCTAACAAAGTAAGTGGTGGATACGTAATTATGAGCAGAATTATGAATCTTAGAACGAGTTATAAGCTTTTGATTGAGATCCGGTGACCCAATTTGTTACAACGTAACAACTCCCCCCTTACCTCGGGAGGATTTCCCCGAAATCCTAACAACAGCGTTGGATTTACACTTGATTCATGGTCGTTTGGTTATATGGAACAAAAGTAAAAGAAAATTTGTCGTTTGATAATACGTATTCTTTCAGTCGAACTCAGTTAGCCTCTGTTTTGCCTAATCCACACTACTCTCGTCAACACTCCTCTAGCTCTTCCATCCCTCTTCCCAATGTATTACTGGTACTCAATACTTGATAATCTTACTCACAATAATACGATTGACCCTTAAACGCACCTGATAATCTAATTTGTAATTAACCCGATCTATCCTAATGAACACACCTAATTATACGATTATCCTAATCTTCCACAGTAATTGTTTTACCTCCTATCCCCAAATAACAAGATAATACTATTTCTCCAACACATTAATTTAAGGCTAGCTCTAAAAAAACGAATTCTGATTTGCAGAAAGGATTACTATTTTCCTCTATCCTACGATTTTTACCATCTAAAACCTAATTGTACACTGATTATATTCCTCCACCGTATTAATTTTAAGGCTAACGCTAACGATACGAATTCTGATTTCAAGAAATTATTATTACTTTCCTCTATCCTATGACTCTAACCATCTAACACCTAATAGTACACTAATTATATTCCTCCACCGTATTAATTTTAAGGCTAACGCTAACGATACTAATTCTGATTTCAAGAAATGATTATTATTTTCCTTTATCCTACGACTCTAGCCATCTAACACCTAAAAGTATATTATATTCCTCCACCATATTAATTTAGTTTTTAGCTCTAAAGATACTTTTATACTCATTTATTATCTACTAACCTTATTCCTATAACATACTCCTTTTACAGCCTAATATGTCCTGACATTAATCTATTCTAATTCAAATCCAATTCTGATTCCACTTAGATTGTTTCTTCCCTGACTACTAGCGAGGATAGAGATTGAGGGAAATAACCAAGTTAAGAAGAGCCTACCCACATTAAAGTATTCTCTGGGGGTCTAACATCCTTCCTACTAAATGTATGCGTACATATTCAGCAGGAGCCCAGCACTGGCTGTACAGGTGAAGTGGCGTTGGGTATTATTTAATGTCTTAGTGATAAGCTGTTTTCCGAGGCCTAATGTTACCCAATATCGGATCCAGGTTCCGCCTGCTTCCGTAGGTTCAGATGCCTTCTTACTGGAGATACGGTTTCAAGTCTTTCGTGTACCATATGCCCGCTTCTTGTCCTTTCTCATCCCTCAAGCGATATGTCCACCCTGACAAACGCTTATCTACCCAAAAAGGACCGATATATTCTGGCGCCAGCTTTGCGGAGTAATATTTCGTCGCATCGGAGAGAGTATAATTTTTCCGCCACACGGTCTCTCCCTCGTCAAACTTTACGTCCCGCCTCCGCAAGTTATATCTTTGCGTACTTTGACGAGTGGCTTGCTTCATTCGCTCCAATACATCCTCCCGCACCTTCGAGAGTTCGCTCGCCCTAGCCTCGGGTCCCGGTATATCTTGAATCCCCCCAGGTGACTCTTTCTGCTCGTGAAATATCACCATCTCACGCCCGAAATTAAAAAAGTACGGCGTGACCTGGGTTACCTCATGCTTGTAGGTTCTCAGTGCACACGCTATATTTGCCAGGTTCCTGTCCCACTCGCGATGGTTGTCGGCCACGTAGGATCGTAGCATGCGTTTAATGTCCTGGTTCCGTCTTTCCGCGGGATTAGCTTGGGGGTAGTACAGCGCGGTGTACTTGATTTCCATACCGAAGGATTTAGCCAGTTGTTGCATCTGTCGACTTCGGAACTGAACCCCGTTGTCGCATACAAGCCACCTTGGGGCTCCGAACAACAAAAACACATGTTCTTCCAGTATGCGACAAACAGAGGCAGCCGTCGCCTGGCGCAAAGGAAATAATAACGTGAACTTTGTTACATAATCCAGCACCGTGAGAATCACAGTATGTCCCTGTTTGGAGCGTGGCAAGGATCCTATTAGATCCACGCAGACCATTTCTCATGGGTGCTGGGGTGCATTACTCCGAGATACCATCAATCCCCCTGCGGCCCGCCTCCCCACTTTGTTGGCTTGGCAAATAGTACATTTTTTTACATAACCTCTCACGTCGACCGACATTTTCAGCCAGTAGTACCGCGCTACCACTCGTGCTAGGGTGCGACTGGATCCCATATGTCCCGCAGTTGGGTCATCGTGACATCTGCGCAGAATATCCTTCCTTTCCGACTTGGTCAATACCCTTTTCCACGAAGTATTCTCCTCCAGCTCGGATATCGTCCGGCCACATGCTTCCACAGCACTCCATCCTTTACCCGCCAATCCCCGTAACTTCCTGGAGCTTCCTCCACCTTCTTGCACATCTCCTCATACCAGGGATCGCCTGTGATCTCTAGCGTTGCTACTTCTTCCCTAGGCAACATCCTAGACAATGCATCTGGTACGAGGTGCTCCTTCCCTTTACGGTGTATGATCTCGAATGGATATTGTTGTAGCCTGACCGCCCACCTAGCTAGTCGTCCCGATGGGTCTTTGAGATTACTCAGCCACACGAGAGAGTGGTGATCCGTAATCACCGCAAATTTCGCACCCTCTACATAAGGTCGCAGCTTCTCCACCGCCCATAGCACTGCGAGGCACTCTTTCTCAGTGGTTGAAAATTTTCTTTCGGCTTTCGTCAAAGAACGACTCAGGTAGCAAACCACCTTTTCTCCATCGGGATGCTTCTGAGAAAGCACTGCCCCTAAACCCCGATCTGACGCGTCTGTCTGGATGTAGAAAGGCAAGTCATAGTCCGGACAGGTAAGAATTGGAGCAGTGGTCAGTTTCACCTTTACCTGTGTGAAGGCAGCATCGCATTCTTGGGTCCAGACAAACTTCTGGTTTTTCCTGAGAAGGTTCGTTAATGGCGCCGCCATCGTGGCAAAATCGGGGATGAACCTCCTATACCACGAGGCCATTCCCATGAACTGCCTCACTCCCTTCGCATTCGTAGGCGGAGGAATTTCTATCAATGACTTTACTTTGTCCGGATCTACATTCAAGCCCTTTTCATCAACGACGTAGCCCAGATACTTGAGTTGGCAACGGCAGAATTCGCACTTGTCGCGGGAGACCCTTAATCCGGCCTGCCTGAGGCGACCAAACACTTCCCGTAAGATTTCCAGGTGTTTGCCGAAATCCTGAGTCACCACAACAATGTCGTCTAGATAAGTGAAGACGTATGGCTCGAGGTCAGGGCCCAGTACCTGATCAATCAAACGTTGCCACGTTGCAGGAGCATTCTGCAGACCGAAAGGCATTCGGCAAAATTGGAAAAGTCCGCGATGAGACACCGTAAAAGCCGTGAATTTTTTTGACTGCTCTGCCATGGGAACCTGCCAATAGGCCGACTTCACGTCCAGAGAAGGTAGGTATTTAGCCTCGCGCAGCTTGTCCAGCGTAGCCGAAACATATGGTAGCGGGTACGCGTCATGCTCGGTGACCTGGTTGAGCTTTCGGTAATCTACACAGAAACGGTACGTGTTATCCTTTTTCTTGACCAATAAAATCGGCGACGCCCATGGACTCGAGGATGGTTCAACTATGCCTTGTTCCAGCATCTCGTTCAACTCTTTGTCAATGTGTTTCTGCACGGCCGGTGACACCGGATAATATCTCTGCTTGATGGGCAAGGAATTAGTTTTAATCACGTGTTCCACACGATTCGTGCATCCGACCCCATCTCCCATGAGTTCAAATTCTTCCTGCAATAAGCGACTAAGGGCGGCCTCTTCAGGTCAGTCGGCTGCGCGACTTCAGTTGTTCCCCCGCTTCTCCTTGAAGTGCACTCAGGAAACTCCAGCTCTCGTCTCTCAACGTTAGGACCAACCCGAACTGACGTACGAAATCTACACCGAAAATAAGTGCTTGCGGTAATGACGGCACCACCAGCACTCGTAGCCACTTCACCTTCTCTTTTAGCTTCACGGGCACTGTAATATATCCCGCAATTACACAGCCTTGACTGTTGGCCATCCGGATTACTCGCTGGTTGGAACTTACCAACTCTACTCCTAGTTCCTCCAGAACCTGCCAGCTCTCTCCGCCCATCACCGTGTGGGTAGCCCCAGAGTCGAGGAGTCCCAGGAACTTCGGTCCGAATATATCCACCTCTAAGTGCGGTCGGTTATCCCCGTCCCTCTGCGCCAGCAAATAGGTGAGCTGAGCTTCTGTCGCGGCCCCTGCTTCCTCCTCCCTAGTGTCCAGGCAGCCGCCTACTGGACACAGTGCCCGTTTCTCGAAGGTTGTCTTGGTCGCTCACCCGATGCCGTACCTCGTTGAGGGGGATTACCAGGCGGAAACGTGCTGGATTTTCGCGGTGAATTCGGGTTTCCTTCTCGGGACCCATGACAGTTCGGACAGGATGCCTTCCGAGCCCCCCTTCGTCCACAGCCAAAGCACCGTTGAGGTTCTGGACAATTCCGAGACGTATGTCCATTCGCTCTGCAGTTCCAGCACTGCAGCTGAATGGTTGCCAGGTCACCTTCGACTGAGCAACTCGCATAGGCCAGGTCTGGCTCCAAAAGTCGTTGGGACTTCCTGGTTGGTGGCGGTAAATAGGCCTCTACGGATACTCGCGTCGCCTCCAAGGAACGGCCCACACGGATGAGATCCGCAATTGTTCGAACTGGGGTGAGAGCCAATTGGGTTTGATAAAAGGGTGCGATGTTTTTCCGTATTATCCTCAGCTTCTCCTCCTCAGTACATGGAATGGCCTGGCGTCGGAACAAACCCTCCATCGCGGACACGTTAACACCCATCGACTCCTCCGGTCCCTGCGTTCGTCTCCCAATCTCTGCGAGCAACCGGTCATCGTAGTCAGGTGGTAAAAATTCGGCACGCAACTCTGAGACCAGTTCCGACCATGAAATAACCCGAGACCGATTTGCCCGGAACCACACCAGTGCCTTCCCTTCGAATATTTCCACCGCCGCCTGAAATAGCTGACGCGGGGAAACGCCTCTTGCTTCACGTAACTCCTCCACCCATTCTAAGAAGGCACTCAGCGAGCCAGAATCGCCACTGAAATGAAGTCCCCATTTGGACACATCTTGGCCTTTGCTGCTAACGGTTGCCGCTCGGGGCGTAGAAAATAAAGGGTTAACGTGTACTTCCGGCTCTTGTACGGGCTGTGATGGCCCCACCACTAATCTCGCCAAATCGAAGCCCGCGTCCTGAACAATGTCCTGCTCACAAACCTGCTCTTCATTGGGTACCGACTCAGCATCCTCATCTCCGCCCTCAGCTTTCACCAGGAGTTCCCCCATCGCCATTATGAGGCGAGTCCTTAATTTTTGAGCCTGTTCACCCATTTCCTGTTGTTCATGTGGCGCGTTCTTGAGTCGCCGCATTCCAAATTCAATCTTCGCTTTTAATTTTAAAAACTCCGACGTCTGGGTGTTGCCGTGGAAAACCGCGATCAGTCCCTGTATTTCTGCTAATTTCTCTTGGACTGCCTCCAAATCCTCCTCTAGCGTGTATGGGTAGTCCCGCACCGAAATCAGTGAGGTGTCCATGGAGGCTTCTGCTCTCAGCGCCACCCGAAGCGTTTTCCGCATGGCTTCTACTGTTCCGGTGGGTTGACCGCGAATCTCCAGCTCGTACGTCAACTCATCCTTGCTCAGCCTGTCTATTAGCACCTTGGCTTTTGCTGACATCCTGGACTCTCTTTGTCGACTGGTATACCTAGTACAAAGATTTAACCTACTTGGCTAGGTTGCAAATAAAACACAATTTGATTTGATTCCGAATTCAATTGTTTTTTTTTTTTTTTGTAAATACAACTTCAAACCTTAAATATATAAACTACTGTTTAAATCGCCGCTGGCCTATAGTGGGCTCCGATTTCTCCCGGGATAAGGTTACTCTACTATCGCCTGACCTCGGTTTCCAATTGATCTCTCCGAAATCTCCTCAGATGTGAACTGATATCTCGCTGTTGGTCCGTCTGGTTTTGCTGAAAATTGAACACTTTTCACTACGCCCGACAACAGTCAGACAATTTCTTTTCTATTCTTCCCGCCGCGATAATTTTCAAAGGGCCCCACGTTGGGCGCCAATTTGTCACCCACCCGGTCTAGGGTGAGCAAGATACCTGGTTAGGCTCCTGTTGGATATGTTTGCTAACTCGTCGGAGACGGGTCGAGGGTGGGCGCCACTCGCTCTCCAATTATTCGAGCCTCGAGCCGCTGAGCGAGCTTCGACTCACCAGATATACGCACGCAATACCGGACCAGTCCGTTGCTAGTTCGGATAACACCCGATCCGTCTCACCAATCGCGATCAGAGACCTAACAACTGGACTGCCCCACAACTACTACAATTCGACAAACGAAAGAAGCCTACTAGATAGACCGAGAAAAGAATCTACTCCCGCCTGTCGAAATTTCTTTCCCCTTCGGGCATTCACGAGACCAACTGAAGTTCGAATTCAAGATTCTTATTGATAACTATACAGTCGGTTCCAGCTCAACGGGCTGCTGGATAAACTTTTCTACGCTAACTCACACGGTACACAACGGTGAATTCTCTTACTTTCACTGGTTTGCTTTCACATGCACTAACAAATCGTACTAAAACCGCAAGTTCCTCAGCTATCTGAATTCACCGTTTTTACCATGCGTACCCGACAAATTTCGGATTTCTTTCTACAATCCTCACCACCACTCACTTTTTACACCTTTATATAAGATTCTCTATGCACATTTTCTTAATCCTAATGAAATAAATTTTATTCTGCTTAAATAAACTAACCTTAATATTCTGGATCGGCTGTCGGCTGCTCGTACTTTTTCGGGATTTTCAGATACAGCTTGGGTAACTATTTCCCACGACGATCAGGCATAAACCAGATGGATTCAGTGAAGAAAAATGAAAGTCCAAAATCTAACGGGCGGCGCTCGCCAGCACCGAACCGTCGCCTCGAGCGTGCTAGCCGACGTCTCTCTTGCCTGCGCTGTCTAGACGTTTAAACTCTTGCGTTCCTTTTGTTGCTGATTAATTGCTGGTCCCGTCTTCGCTCCGACTCAAGAAAGACATTCCGCCAGCCACTCGCTGCGTCGCTCCGTCTTCTTCCGTCCAATGATTCGTTTTGCCGTTCGCCTTAGAATTTTCCGTCCTCCGCTGCTAGGCCGAATTGCGCGTCTTCCCTCGTATCTGCAGTGGCAAAAATGTACTTTTAGTTTAATTTAACACTTCTTGTCCGTGTCAGGGCTCAACTACGAATGCCCTCGACGGAAAATTTTCCTAGTACCGCCGCTTCTGCCTAACTGCAGGGTATCCCGCTACTTCAGTTAGGAGCAACGATCTTGTCACTCCTGTGACCGTCCGGGATCCACACCATCAATCTGCTTTCCAATTTTCATTTTCGATACTCGACTCATCCCAGTTCGAGGTTTCGATGGGTTAAAAGATGGTAGCCATCCGATCCGGTTCTAATCCGACCCTGTTAATACACTCAACCTCTGAAGCATATTTTCCACTTGGCTGCATTTCTGGGTTTAAAGGAAAATACTCTCTCCGGATTCCGCCGTAATATTGGCGGATTTTATTATTGCCGGATGAAATTAATTTGATGATTCCGGCTCGGTCCGGGCTCATCTTCTTTCATTAGCGATCCCCGAACAGAAGAAAAACGCACAAAAAGGTAAAATCAAAGCGGTGCCACCAAGCCATGAACCGCTGATTACCACGTAACAGCCTCGCGTGTCAACGCACTACTCCATGTTGATGTTGGTAATATGTTGACGGTTTATCATATTGAAGACGTCTACCCGACGCTTTATCCTCGGTCGGTAATGTAGATGCATTCGTATACACAGATGCCCAATGCTGACGGCCGTTCCGTTCATCCGTCGGCTCGTCTTGCAGCATGATATTCCCTCACGACGACGGCTCGTGACGTGACTGTGTGGGTGTGTCGACGGTGTGGTGGATGCTTAACTGCTGCACGTTACTCGAGCCGTTAACTACCGTATGGCATGTAAGGAACGTCAATTTTCCTGAGTAATTACTCATTGCGGAAATGTCGCGGATGTCGATATTAGCTAATGTTTTTTTTTTTTTTTTTAAAGAAATTGGAGAGGAAAAAAAAAATAAATTCCAGTCGATGCAAATAATAGCGACGCTGACCCGCTTCAAACCCGCAACTTTGTCGTGAGAGCCCCATTCGCCATCATCTGCCCCACGTAACTCGTTGTATTCGGATTGCTGACTTGTGTTTATCAGCACGATAATATCATCGGTTATGCCCATTTATTTCCATTCTGATAACCGACGGTCGCCAACATTCTATACATGAATGTTTTCGGTTGCTTCAGCCTGCCGACTCTGATGACTTGACGTATAACCTACGTTACTAGCTTAAATTCTATTGTATAATATTGATATTTGCAATATCCGCCAGGTAAAGTACACAAGGCAAATACCACAACGCCTAATGCCCTACGAGTGGTGTTACATACGGAAACCTAACAAAGTAAGTGGTGGATACGTAATTATGAGCAGAATTATGAATCTTAGAACGAGTTATAAGCTTTTGATTGAGATCCGGTGACCCAATTTGTTACAACGTAACAACTCCCCCCTTACCTCGGGAGGATTTCCCCGAAATCCTAACAACAGCGTTGGATTTACACTTGATTCATGGTCGTTTGGTTATATGGAACAAAAGTAAAAGAAAATTTGTCGTTTGATAATACGTATTCTTTCAGTCGAACTCAGTTAGCCTCTGTTTTGCCTAATCCACACTACTCTCGTCAACACTCCTCTAGCTCTTCCATCCCTCTTCCCAATGTATTACTGGTACTCAATACTTGATAATCTTACTCACAATAATACGATTGACCCTTAAACGCACCTGATAATCTAATTTGTAATTAACCCGATCTATCCTAATGAACACACCTAATTATACGATTATCCTAATCTTCCACAGTAATTGTTTTACCTCCTATCCCCAAATAACAAGATAATACTATTTCTCCAACACATTAATTTAAGGCTAGCTCTAAAAAAACGAATTCTGATTTGCAGAAAGGATTACTATTTTCCTCTATCCTACGATTTTTACCATCTAAAACCTAATTGTACACTGATTATATTCCTCCACCGTATTAATTTTAAGGCTAACGCTAACGATACGAATTCTGATTTCAAGAAATTATTATTATTTTCCTCTATCCTATGACTCTAACCATCTAACACCTAATAGTACACTAATTATATTCCTCCACCGTATTAATTTTAAGGCTAACGCTAACGATACTAATTCTGATTTCAAGAAATGATTATTATTTTCCTTTATCCTACGACTCTAGCCATTTAACACCTAAAAGTATATTATATTCCTCCACCATATTAATTTAGTTTTTAGCTCTAAAGATACTTTTATACTCATTTATTATCTACTAACCTTATTCCTATAACATACTCCTTTTACAGCCTAATATGTCCTGACATTAATCTATTCTAATTCAAATCCAATTCTGATTCCACTTAGATTGTTTCTTCCCTGACTACTAGCGAGGATAGAGATTGAGGGAAATAACCAAGTTAAGAAGAGCCTACCCACATTAAAGTATTCTCTGGGGGTCTAACATCCTTCCTACTAAATGTATGCGTACATATTCAGCAGGAGCCCAGCACTGGCTGTACAGGTGAAGTGGCGTTGGGTATTATTTAATGTCTTAGTGATAAGCTGTTTTCCGAGGCCTAATGTTACCCAATATCGGATCCAGGTTCCGCCTGCTTCCGTAGGTTCAGATGCCTTCTTACTGGAGATACGGTTTCAAGTCTTTCGTGTACCATATGCCCGCTTCTTGTCCTTTCTCATCCCTCAAGCGATATGTCCACCCTGACAAACGCTTATCTACCCAAAAAGGACCGATATATTCTGGCGCCAGCTTTGCGGAGTAATATTTCGTCGCATCGGAGAGAGTATAATTTTTCCGCCACACGGTCTCTCCCTCGTCAAACTTTACGTCCCGCCTCCGCAAGTTATATCTTTGCGTACTTTGACGAGTGGCTTGCTTCATTCGCTCCAATACATCCTCCCGCACCTTCGAGAGTTCGCTCGCCCTAGCCTCGGGTCCCGGTATATCTTGAATCCCCCCAGGTGACTCTTTCTGCTCGTGAAATATCACCATCTCACGCCCGAAATTAAAAAAGTACGGCGTGACCTGGGTTACCTCATGCTTGTAGGTTCTCAGTGCACACGCTATATTTGCCAGGTTCCTGTCCCACTCGCGATGGTTGTCGGCCACGTAGGATCGTAGCATGCGTTTAATGTCCTGGTTCCGTCTTTCCGCGGGATTAGCTTGGGGGTAGTACAGCGCGGTGTACTTGATTTCCATACCGAAGGATTTAGCCAGTTGTTGCATCTGTCGACTTCGGAACTGAACCCCGTTGTCGCATACAAGCCACCTTGGGGCTCCGAACAACAAAAACACATGTTCTTCCAGTATGCGACAAACAGAGGCAGCCGTCGCCTGGCGCAAAGGAAATAATAACGTGAACTTTGTTACATAATCCAGCACCGTGAGAATCACAGTATGTCCCTGTTTGGAGCGTGGCAAGGATCCTATTAGATCCACGCAGACCATTTCTCATGGGTGCTGGGGTGCATTACTCCGAGATACCATCAATCCCCCTGCGGCCCGCCTCCCCACTTTGTTGGCTTGGCAAATAGTACATTTTTTTACATAACCTCTCACGTCGACCGACATTTTCAGCCAGTAGTACCGCGCTACCACTCGTGCTAGGGTGCGACTGGATCCCATATGTCCCGCAGTTGGGTCATCGTGACATCTGCGCAGAATATCCTTCCTTTCCGACTTGGTCAATACCCTTTTCCACGAAGTATTCTCCTCCAGCTCGGATATCGTCCGGCCACATGCTTCCACAGCACTCCATCCTTTACCCGCCAATCCCCGTAACTTCCTGGAGCTTCCTCCACCTTCTTGCACATCTCCTCATACCAGGGATCGCCTGTGATCTCTAGCGTTGCTACTTCTTCCCTAGGCAACATCCTAGACAATGCATCTGGTACGAGGTGCTCCTTCCCTTTACGGTGTATGATCTCGAATGGATATTGTTGTAGCCTGACCGCCCACCTTGCTAGTCGTCCCGATGGGTCTTTGAGATTACTCAGCCACACGAGAGAGTGGTGATCCGTAATCACCGCAAATTTCGCACCCTCTACATAAGGTCGCAGCTTCTCCACCGCCCATAGCACTGCGAGGCACTCTTTCTCAGTGGTTGAAAATTTTCTTTCGGCTTTCGTCAAAGAACGACTCAGGTAGCAAACCACCTTTTCTCCATCGGGATGCTTCTGAGAAAGCACTGCCCCTAAACCCCGATCTGACGCGTCTGTCTGGATGTAGAAAGGCAAGTCATAGTCCGGACAGGTAAGAATTGGAGCAGTGGTCAGTTTCACCTTTACCTGTGTGAAGGCAGCATCGCATTCTTGGGTCCAGACAAACTTCTGGTTTTTCCTGAGAAGGTTCGTTAATGGCGCCGCCATCGTGGCAAAATCGGGGATGAACCTCCTATACCACGAGGCCATTCCCATGAACTGCCTCACTCCCTTCGCATTCGTAGGCGGAGGAATTTCTATCAATGACTTTACTTTGTCCGGATCTACATTCAAGCCCTTTTCATCAACGACGTAGCCCAGATACTTGAGTTGGCAACGGCAGAATTCGCACTTGTCGCGGGAGACCCTTAATCCGGCCTGCCTGAGGCGACCAAACACTTCCCGTAAGATTTCCAGGTGTTTGCCGAAATCCTGAGTCACCACAACAATGTCGTCTAGATAAGTGAAGACGTATGGCTCGAGGTCAGGGCCCAGTACCTGATCAATCAAACGTTGCCACGTTGCAGGAGCATTCTGCAGACCGAAAGGCATTCGGCAAAATTGGAAAAGTCCGCGATGAGACACCGTAAAAGCCGTGAATTTTTTTGACTGCTCTGCCATGGGAACCTGCCAATAGGCCGACTTCACGTCCAGAGAAGGTAGGTATTTAGCCTCGCGCAGCTTGTCCAGCGTAGCCGAAACATATGGTAGCGGGTACGCGTCATGCTCGGTGACCTGGTTGAGCTTTCGGTAATCTACACAGAAACGGTACGTGTTATCCTTTTTCTTGACCAATAAAATCGGCGACGCCCATGGACTCGAGGATGGTTCAACTATGCCTTGTTCCAGCATCTCGTTCAACTCTTTGTCAATGTGTTTCTGCACGGCCGGTGACACCGGATAATATCTCTGCTTGATGGGCAAGGAATTAGTTTTAATCACGTGTTCCACACGATTCGTGCATCCGACCCCATCTCCCATGAGTTCAAATTCTTCCTGCAATAAGCGACTAAGGGCGGCCTCTTCAGGTCAGTCGGCTGCGCGACTTCAGTTGTTCCCCCGCTTCTCCTTGAAGTGCACTCAGGAAACTCCAGCTCTCGTCTCTCAACGTTAGGACCAACCCGAACTGACGTACGAAATCTACACCGAAAATAAGTGCTTGCGGTAATGACGGCACCACCAGCACTCGTAGCCACTTCACCTTCTCTTTTAGCTTCACGGGCACTGTAATATATCCCGCAATTACACAGCCTTGACTGTTGGCCATCCGGATTACTCGCTGGTTGGAACTTACCAACTCTACTCCTAGTTCCTCCAGAACCTGCCAGCTCTCTCCGCCCATCACCGTGTGGGTAGCCCCAGAGTCGAGGAGTCCCAGGAACTTCGGTCCGAATATATCCACCTCTAAGTGCGGTCGGTTATCCCCGTCCCTCTGCGCCAGCAAATAGGTGAGCTGAGCTTCTGTCGCGGCCCCTGCTTCCTCCTCCCTAGTGTCCAGGCAGCCGCCTACTGGACACAGTGCCCGTTTCTCGAAGGTTGTCTTGGTCGCTCACCCGATGCCGTACCTCGTTGAGGGGGATTACCAGGCGGAAACGTGCTGGATTTTCGCGGTGAATTCGGGTTTCCTTCTCGGGACCCATGACAGTTCGGACAGGATGCCTTCCGAGCCCCCCTTCGTCCACAGCCAAAGCACCGTTGAGGTTCTGGACAATTCCGAGACGTATGTCCATTCGCTCTGCAGTTCCAGCACTGCAGCTGAATGGTTGCCAGGTCACCTTCGACTGAGCAACTCGCATAGGCCAGGTCTGGCTCCAAAAGTCGTTGGGACTTCCTGGTTGGTGGCGGTAAATAGGCCTCTACGGATACTCGCGTCGCCTCCAAGGAACGGCCCACACGGATGAGATCCGCAATTGTTCGAACTGGGGTGAGAGCCAATTGGGTTTGATAAAAGGGTGCGATGTTTTTCCGTATTATCCTCAGCTTCTCCTCCTCAGTACATGGAAACACGTTAACACCCATCGACTCCTCCGGTCCCTGCGTTCGTCTCCCAATCTCTGCGAGCAACCGGTCATCGTAGTCAGGTGGTAAAAATTCGGCACGCAACTCTGAGACCAGTTCCGACCATGAAATAACCCGAGACCGATTTGCCCGGAACCACACCAGTGCCTTCCCTTCGAATATTTCCACCGCCGCCTGAAATAGCTGACGCGGGGAAACGCCTCTTGCTTCACGTAACTCCTCCACCCATTCTAAGAAGGCACTCAGCGAGCCAGAATCGCCACTGAAATGAAGTCCCCATTTGGACACATCTTGGCCTTTGCTGCTAACGGTTGCCGCTCGGGGCGTAGAAAATAAAGGGTTAACGTGTACTTCCGGCTCTTGTACGGGCTGTGATGGCCCCACCACTAATCTCGCCAAATCGAAGCCCGCGTCCTGAACAATGTCCTGCTCACAAACCTGCTCTTCATTGGGTACCGACTCAGCATCCTCATCTCCGCCCTCAGCTTTCACCAGGAGTTCCCCCATCGCCATTATGAGGCGAGTCCTTAATTTTTGAGCCTGTTCACCCATTTCCTGTTGTTCATGTGGCGCGTTCTTGAGTCGCCGCATTCCAAATTCAATCTTCGCTTTTAATTTTAAAAACTCCGACGTCTGGGTGTTGCCGTGGAAAACCGCGATCAGTCCCTGTATTTCTGCTAATTTCTCTTGGACTGCCTCCAAATCCTCCTCTAGCGTGTATGGGTAGTCCCGCACCGAAATCAGTGAGGTGTCCATGGAGGCTTCTGCTCTCAGCGCCACCCGAAGCGTTTTCCGCATGGCTTCTACTGTTCCGGTGGGTTGACCGCGAATCTCCAGCTCGTACGTCAACTCATCCTTGCTCAGCCTGTCTATTAGCACCTTGGCTTTTGCTGACATCCTGGACTCTCTTTGTCGACTGGTATACCTAGTACAAAGATTTAACCTACTTGGCTAGGTTGCAAATAAAACACAATTTGATTTGATTCCGAATTCAATTGTTTTTTTTTTTTTTGTAAATACAACTTCAAACCTTAAATATATAAACTACTGTTTAAATCGCCGCTGGCCTATAGTGGGCTCCGATTTCTCCCGGGATAAGGTTACTCTACTATCGCCTGACCTCGGTTTCCAATTGATCTCTCCGAAATCTCCTCAGATGTGAACTGATATCTCGCTGTTGGTCCGTCTGGTTTTGCTGAAAATTGAACACTTTTCACTACGCCCGACAACAGTCAGACAATTTCTTTTCTATTCTTCCCGCCGCGATAATTTTCAAAGGGCCCCACGTTGGGCGCCAATTTGTCACCCACCCGGTCTAGGGTGAGCAAGATACCTGGTTAGGCTCCTGTTGGATATGTTTGCTAACTCGTCGGAGACGGGTCGAGGGTGGGCGCCACTCGCTCTCCAATTATTCGAGCCTCGAGCCGCTGAGCGAGCTTCGACTCACCAGATATACGCACGCAATACCGGACCAGTCCGTTGCTAGTTCGGATAACACCCGATCCGTCTCACCAATCGCGATCAGAGACCTAACAACTGGACTGCCCCACAACTACTACAATTCGACAAACGAAAGAAGCCTACTAGATAGACCGAGAAAAGAATCTACTCCCGCCTGTCGAAATTTCTTTCCCCTTCGGGCATTCACGAGACCAACTGAAGTTCGAATTCAAGATTCTTATTGATAACTATACAGTCGGTTCCAGCTCAACGGGCTGCTGGATAAACTTTTCTACGCTAACTCACACGGTACACAACGGTGAATTCTCTTACTTTCACTGGTTTGCTTTCACATGCACTAACAAATCGTACTAAAACCGCAAGTTCTCAGCTATCTGAATTCACCGTTTTTACCATGCGTACCCGACAAATTTCGGATTTCTTTCTACAATCCTCACCACCACTCACTTTTTACACCTTTATATAAGATTCTCTATGCACATTTTCTTAATCCTAATGAAATAAATTTTATTCTGCTTAAATAAACTAACCTTAATATTCTGGATCGGCTGTCGGCTGCTCGTACTTTTTCGGGATTTTCAGATACAGCTTGGGTAACTATTTCCCACGACGATCAGGCATAAACCAGATGGATTCAGTGAAGAAAAATGAAAGTCCAAAATCTAACGGGCGGCGCTCGCCAGCACCGAACCGTCGCCTCGAGCGTGCTAGCCGACGTCTCTCTTGCCTGCGCTGTCTAGACGTTTAAACTCTTGCGTTCCTTTTGTTGCTGATTAATTGCTGGTCCCGTCTTCGCTCCGACTCAAGAAAGACATTCCGCCAGCCACTCGCTGCGTCGCTCCGTCTTCTTCCGTCCAATGATTCGTTTTGCCGTTCGCCTTAGAATTTTCCGTCCTCCGCTGCTAGGCCGAATTGCGCGTCTTCCCTCGTATCTGCAGTGGCAAAAATGTACTTTTAGTTTAATTTAACACTTCTTGTCCGTGTCAGGGCTCAACTACGAATGCCCTCGACGGAAAATTTTCCTAGTACCGCCGCTTCTGCCTAACTGCAGGGTATCCCGCTACTTCAGTTAGGAGCAACGATCTTGTCACTCCTGTGACCGTCCGGGATCAATCTGCTTTCCAGTTTTCATTTTCGATACTCGACTCATCCCAGTTCGAGGTTTCGATGGGTTAAAGGATGGTAGCCATCCGATCCGGTTCTAATCCGACCCTGTTAATACACTCAACCTCCGAAGCATATTTTCCACTTGGCTGCATTTCTGGGTTTAAAGGAAAATACTCTCTCCGGATTCCGCCGTAATATTGGCGGATTTTATTATTGCCGGATTAAATTAATTTGATGATTCCGGCTCGGTCCGGGCTCATCTTCTTTCATTAGCGATCCCCGAACAGAAGAAAAACGCACAAAAAGGTAAAATCAAAGCGGCGCCACCAAGCCATGAACCGCTGATTACCACGTAACAGCCTCGAGTCTCAACGCACTACTCCATGTTGATGTTGGTAATAGGTTGACGGTTTATCATATTGAAGACGTCTACCCGACGCTTTATCCTCGGTCGGTAATGTAGATGCATTCGTATACACAGATGCCCAATGCTGACGGCCGTTCCGTTCATCCGTCGGCTCGTCTTGCAGCATGATATTCCCTCACGACGACGGCTCGTGACGTGACTGTGTGGGTGTGTCGACGGTGTGGTGGATGCTTAGCTGCTGCACGTTACTCGAGCCGTTAACTACCGTATGGCATGTAAGGAACGTCAATTTTCCTGAGTAATTACTCATTGCGGAAATGTCGCGGATGTCGATATTAGTTAATGTTTTTTTTTTAAAGAAATTGGAGAGGAAAAAAAAAATAAATTCCAGTCGATGCAAATAATAGCAACGCTGATCCGCTTCGAACCCGCAACTTTGTCGTGAGAGCCCCATTCTCCATCATCTGCCCCACGTAACTCGTTGTATTCGGATTGCTGACTTGTGTTTATCAGCACGATAATATCATCGGTTATGCCCATTTATTTCCATTCTGATAACCGACGGTCGCCAACATTCTATACATGAATGTTTTCGGTTGCTTCAGCCTGCCGACTCTGATGACTTGACGTATAACCTACGTTACTAGCTTAAATTCTATTGTATAATATTGATATTTGCAATATCCGCCAGGTAAAGTACACAAGGCAAATACCACAACGCCTAATGCCCTACGAGTGGTGTTACATACGGAAACCTAACAAAGTGAGTGGTGGATACGTAATTATGAGCAGAATTATGAATCTTGGAACGAGTTATAAGCTTTTGATTGAGATCCGGTGACCCAATTTGTTACAACGCAACAATATATATATATATATATATATATATATATATATATATATATATATATATATATATATATATATATATATATATATATATATATATATATATATATATATATATATATATATATATATATATATATATATATATATATATATATTGTTCAGTTGAACTTCAAATTTTTCGCGCGCCTTCATCAATACCGCGCTCGAAACGACGACGGCGTGACCGGGAACTTAAATTAATATTTCTTTATCAATTTTTATATTTGTAAATAACAGTTAGGTCATAATATGTTTACTATATAAGAAATCAATCACAAATAAAATAGTCTCAGTCTTGATCAGTGTGTTTTTCTATCAGTCGCATCAAACAGTTGTGTAGTCAGTTGAAGTGTTTACTAACCAGTAATAACATTCAGGTAATCAGTCAAGTAATTGGATCGGGTGCAACACTCGGCTCTGATAACTTGCAGGTTTTTCGGGTGTACGACTCGGAACGTAAATAGTCTGGCGAATCGCTAGCACTATTTGATTCACGGCAAAATCATCTTTCGGGTGTAACATTCGAAGGAAGGTTAGCGCTTAGACTCGGGTGCAACACTCGAAGTCGATAGTTGGGCGATCGTTGCGGGTGCACCACTCGGAACGAAGGAAGTGTGGTGAAGCATCATACTTCTCCGGCGGTCAATAAAGGCATTGGTCGCGGTGATTTCGAATCAGATTTCACAGCACCATATTCGGCACCATGGAAGAGTTAGTCTCCGCGCAAGCAGACGTGGGAGAGAAGTTGGAGCAAATCCTTACCAACTTCAAAAAGGATTCATCCTCCAGGAAGACGGCCGAATATTTTAGTAAAAGACTGGAGTCAGTCCAAAAATACTGGGCTAGTTTTGAGCAGAATCATGAGGCGATCTTAGCATTTCAAGAAAAAAACCCCGAGCACCCATACTTCTCTAGCCAGTACTGCGAGGAGATCGCAAATCTCTACAGGAAGTTATCAGAAACACTTCGGGAAGGGCAAGCAAAATTACAAGGGACAATGTCTCATGATATGACATCCAAACTCCCTGTTACGGCATCCAGCAGTGATTCACAGCAATCATTCAAAACGAAAAGTGATCAGAACTACAATGCAAATGAAGAGTGCGTTGAAGTGAGCGCAACGAAGTTAATACGTAAACAAAGGGCCCACATGAACATGTTAACTCACATGATTCAGAACATAGAATCAAGAGTAGACGAAGTGCACTCAAAGGCGTACTTCGAACTTAAAATCAGGCTGCTGCTACAATACTTGGATGAATTGCAGCAGAATGACCAATCTATACGGGAGTGCGTAAACCAAGACGCCACAGATGGCTACATGCCAGAAATTTGTCGTGAGCTGCACTTCTGGACACAAGATACGATTGTGTCTCTTCAGGAACGAGCATCAGATGAGCCAGCTCAGAAAATAGATGTTCGTACTAACCAGAGTCAAATAAGGCTACCAAAAATAACGCTGCCAGTCTTCAGTGGAGATTATTTAGAGTGGACACAGTTCCATGATTTATACACAGAGCTGGTTCACAACCAACCTATTAGCAACATTCAAAAAATGTTCTATTTGACTAGCAACCTCTGTGGAGAGGCCAAAGCTTTAGTCAACCACTTGCCTATCTCCAGTGAGAACTACGAAGGTGCTTGGACTATACTTAACAATCGATACAGCAATAAAAGGTTGCTTGTAACAGCATTGTTAAACAAACTATTTAACCAGAAGCGAATTCCAGATGAAGAAGCGTCCGCCATTAAGAAGCTTCATGACATCACCAAAGAATGCCTTCTGGGGATCAATAACCTAGGAGTGTCAACTGAATCATGGGATCCGATAATAGTATTTCTCTTGATCCAAAAACTTGACAGGACCACTCATGCGGCATTTGAGCAATCACTATGCTCTCCGCGGGAATTGGTCAGCACCAAACAAATATTAGACTTTCTTGAATTGCGTTTCCAGGCACTTGAGTCACTTGGAGAAAGGGCAATAAAGGCAATATCAGGAAAAACACATGCGGTTATAAGACAGCCTAGATCGTCGTCGTTTCTAGCCGCAACTGAAACCAAGTGTGTATTTTGTGAGCAAATCCACCCATTACACATGTGTGAAATGTTTTTGAGTGAAGGTCCAAGCGAGAGAATCAATCTGCTTAAACAGCACCAATTGTGTTTCAATTGTATGCGGAAAGGTCATTCAAGTGCCAACTGTACATCACGTGGATGCCGAAAATGTTCAAAAAAACACAATACGTTGATTCATCTCAGCAATTCAATATCAAGGAATGGTGAACTTACTCTATCCACCATAAAATGTAATGGCATACCAACTTCGAGTGCTAAAACAGTTTTAGCGACACAAATCGCTCCGAAAATGAAGGGAACCGTCTTACTTAGCACAGCTATCGTCAAGTTGATAAACCAAGACAGTTCTGTAATAGAGTGTCGAGCAGTTGAACAAATATAATCAAACAAAAAATTGTTTGGCGAGCGTTTAGGTAGAAATTATACAATAAAATGAAAAGTCAAACTCGTTTCCTTTATTTCTACCAATTTATTTTTCAAAAATCCGTATACCAGTATTTCGGCTATCACTTATAGCCTTCTTCAGCGATGTTTCTTCAACTGAGGAAAATAGTCCCTAATCGTCCTATTTGTAGATAAACTTTTAAGTCTCCTTAAGCGTTTTCTTTCCGTCTGGGTATTTCCCCCATCGTCGGTAGGTGGGGCGCTAATTAACTCCTCATTAGCAGCCTCATTAACTGTTTCGTTAATCCTTCTTTCCTGGCTCGTTGGTGAGATGTTAATTATCGTGTTATTATGATCTCCGGTTGCCCTTGCGGTACTTCTTCTAATCAATTTGAACAGTGGGGAATATCCGTTTCCCAAATCCCTGTTAAGGAGACCCTCCCGTGGAGCCTTGAATATCTCCAAACTTTCCGCTACATCTAGCTTTCTACTATCTCCCACGTTGCTTATCAGCAGTGGCGGCTTGTCAGGGTGGGCCCGGCCCACCTGGCCCACTCTGACGAGCCGCCACTGGGCCCGCTCGACAAAAAAACACTATTATAAGATATACGCGGATACCAACAAGATATATCTACTTTACTTTAACTCAGTATCGGCTCGTCAGGGTGGGCCAGGCGGGTCGGGCCCACCCTGACGAGCCGCCACTGCTTATCAGTGAGAGGTTTTCCACCGAGATGTTGTGGTCTGCTCCAACCATATGCTCCGCTACTTTAGATTTGAACTCCTTAATGTTTTTCCTCCTTGCTGTTTCTGCTTCCCTCCGATGCTCCTTGAAGCGAGTAAGTGCACTTCGTTTCGTTTGGCCTATATATTTTAGGTCACAATCCCCGCATTGGATCGAGTATATCCCTGCTTTTTCCAATCTTTCTATTGGGTCCTTTGTTGACCCAAGTAGAGTCTTCAGCTGGTTGCTTCTGTTTTGGAATACAACCTCTACGCCCCATTTCTCTAATTTGGGCTTCAAACCCAACGAAATCCGATTATATTCTAACACGACCCTTCTCAGTGGGGGCTTGTCCTCCTTCAGGTTTGTCAAACCTTTAAATGCCAGGTTCCTCATCCGTTTTCCAATCAGTCCTGTTATCCGTTTGGTGGGGTATCCATTGCTCTCAGCTACTTTCAAAATGTGGGATGTTTCCTTCTTTAATCCCTCGGACGATAACGGTAGGGTCAACATACGATGGATCATGTGGTTGAATGCAGCCATCTTGTGCTGGTACGCATGGTTGGAGTTGTATCTGATGACGCGATTTGTGTCTGTTCCTGGCTTCCTGTACACTTCCAGCTCTAATTGTTTCTCCCTCCTCTTTAGCAATAGATCCAAAAACGGTAGCTGACCATTTGTCTCTGTTTCAAAAGAGAAATCAATATTTCCATGCAAACCATTGATGATTTCCACGGTATTTTCTACTTCTTCTCTTTTTACAACCGCGCAGATGTCGTCCACATATCTCCTCCAAAATTTCGGCATGATTCCCTTTTCTTCTAGATCCGCTTCTAGCTTAGCCATAAAAATCTCGCTAATAAACGGTGACAGTGGGTTGCCCATCGGAGCTCCTTTCAGCTGCTTGTAATACCCTTCCCTGAATGTAAAATAATTTTCTTCCATACACAATTTCGTTAGCTTGATGTACTGTTTGACCTTCGTCTTCCAAAGTGCATCATTTTGTTGCTGAAGCAACCAGGTCTCTAATATAAGAATTGCTTCCTTTATAGGTATGCTCGGAAAAAGAGCTTTAACGTCGAAGGATAAGCAACGTGGGAGATAGTAGAAAGCTAGATGTAGCGGAAAGTTTGGAGATATTCAAGGCTCCACGGGAGGGTCTCCTTAACAGGGATTTGGGAAACGGATATTCCCCACTGTTCAAATTGATTAGAAGAAGTACCGCAAGGGCAACCGGAGATCATAATAACACGATAATTAACATCTCACCAACGAGCCAGGAAAGAAGGATTAACGAAACAGTTAATGAGGCTGCTAATGAGGAGTTAATTAGCGCCCCACCTACCGACGATGGGGGAAATACCCAGACGGAAAGAAAACGCTTAAGAAGACTTAAAAGTTTATCTACAAATAGGACGATTAGGGACTATTTTCCTCAGTCGAAGAAACATCGCTGAAGAAGGCTATAAGTGATAGCCGAAATACTGGTATACGGATTTTTGAAAAATAAATTGGTAGAAATAAAGGAAACGAGTTCGACTTTTCATTTTATTGTCGAGCAGTGCTTGACTCGGGTTCGCAACTGAATTTTATGAGCGAGCGGTTAGCGAAAAAACTGAACTTACAGCAAACATTCGATCCGCTAAATATTCAAGGCGTGGGGTATGGTATGATTCGAGCGCAGCATAGAGTCAATGTGCTGCTTCATTCAAAGGCAACAGCATTCTCTACAACAGTCGAAGCATTCGTCCTACCTCAAATCGTCGGTCAGCAACCGGGACATTTCATAGATACTACGAAGTGGCCGATTCCCAATAACGTTAAATTAGCTGATCCTCAGTTTTTCGAGCCTAGGCACATAGATATGCTATAAGAAGCCGAGCACTATTTTGAACTGCTATCAGTAGGTCAGATTCGTCTGGGGCCTGACCTACCAACCTTGCAAAACACCTTACTTGGATGGATTATTGCCGGGCGTATAGTTAATGAAGGAGGGCGCAATATAACATGCGGAATCGCCACCCCCGAAGACACTCAACTCAGCATACAAGTGGAACGTTTCAGGAGATTGGAAGAGCCGGAGAAGAATCCGAAAAGACTGTCTCCCGCTGAACAAAGGTTTGAAGAACACTTTCAACAAACGCTGAAAAGAAAAATTGATGCACGATTCATCGTCAAACTTCCGTTTGCTGATAGCCCCAACCAACTAGGCGAGTCTAGAGATATCGCAGAGAGACGATTTCACTCCTTAGAACGGAGACTCACAAAAAACCCAGATGTGAAACATCAATACATTGAGTTTATGCGTGAATACATTACGTTGGGACACATGGAAGGGTGTGATTTGGAGAAAATCCAACACCCATATTATTTCCTTCCACATCATTGTGTTATGAAGCCTGAAAGCACATCCACGAAGTTACGGGTAGTTTTTGACGCATCGTCGAAAACATCCACTAACATCTCACGGAATGATGTTCTTCTCACTGGTCCTACCTTACAAGATGAACTCTTTTCGATTCTGCTTCGATTCCGACTTCCACGCTACGTCTTCACAGCTGACGTAGAAAAAATGTACCGTCAAATATTGATTGATGACGAAGACAGGAAGTATCAGTTGATTGTTTGGCGAGAAGACCCAACCAAACTGCTCAGATACTACAAACTGTGTACCGTTACGTACGGAACAACAACAGCACCATACTTAGCAACAAGGTGTCTTCAAGAACTAGCAACGCAACATGCCGCACAATATCCGTCAGCTGCTAGAGCTCTCACAGAAGATTTTTATGTCGATGATATGATGACTGAAGCAAATACGGTAGCCAAGGCATTAATAATACAGGCAGAGCTGAACGATGTACTTAAAGATGGAGGATTCAAACTACGCAAGTGGTGCTCAAACTGCCCTGAATTGCTCTCACACATACCAGCTGAAGACAGAGCAATTCAACTTGATTTAGATGATCTTGACGATCATTCTGTGAAGGCGTTGGGGTTAACGTGGCTTCCGAAATCAGATGACTTCCAAATTAGGACTCATTGGGAACCTTCAAGTAAGGTAACCAAAAGAAAGGTGATATCTGACATCGCACATTTATTTGATCCTCTGGGCCTGTTGTGCCCAGTGGTTACAAGGGCCAAGATATTTCTGCAACAAATGTGGACTCTCAAGTTGGACTGGGATGCCGCGGTACCAATCGAGATGCATACAGCTTGGCTTCAATACCGTGATGACCTCAAAGTGCTCAACGATATCCGAATCCCACGACACATATTCTCGGGAGAGGTAGCTCAAACAAGTGAGCTCCATGCATTTTCAGATGCTTCAGAAAAGGCATACGGCGCCGCGTTATACATACGTTCCAAACTCCAAGATGGAACCATTATTGTCAGTGTTATCATACATTTGTAGCCAATCGCATTGCAGCCATTCAAGAAGTCACGTTACCTAGCCATTGGAGGTACGTCCCATCAAAACATAATCCGGCTGATTAAACTTCACGAGGAGTGTCAGCAAAGGTGTTGAAAGAATGCACTACGTGGTTCTATGAACCTATATTCCTTCATGCTCCAGAATCATCATGGAGTTTCAAACCCACAATCTCTGAGACGAACTTAGAAGTTAAACAAGCAAAAATAATTCTGGCAGCTACGCTTGAACCTTCGTACTTGACCAGTTCAATTAACCATCGCAACTCGTTCGGTTGTTTGCAACGAGTAATAGCCTACGTTTTAAGGTTTGTGCACAATTGTCGTCAGCAGAAGAAATAACATTCAGGACTTACGGTCAAAGAACTAGAAAACTCTCCAACAATCATTATTAAAGAAGCTCAAGAACAAGGATTCGGAGACGAACTAAAACAGCTTAAGCGCACGGACAATGTCAGTGCAAATATTAAACTCAACACCCTTACTCCATTTCTCGACAGCAATGGGATTATAAGAGTAGGAGGGCGACTGGAACAAGCATCCATCTCATATGATGCTAAGCACCCCATGCTTTTACCCTATGCTCATGATGTCACCAGGCTGCTCATGGTTCACACTCACATCACTCACTGCCACGTTGGAGCTCAAAACTTACTCGCCCACATGCGACAGCGATTCTGGCCGATTAAGGGAAAGGATGCTGCACGGTTAGTAGTGAATCACTGTGTACGCTGTCACAAATCGAAGCCGAAATTATTGAACCAACTTATGGCACCATTGCCCTTAGAAAGAGTTCAACCGGCTAGACCATTTTTGAATGCTGCTGTGGACTTTTGCGGTCCATTCTGGATACACTACAAGATTAGAGGAAAGCGACCTCAAAAGGCTTACGTCGCAATATTTTGCTGTTTCTCAACAAAGGCCGTTCACATTGAAGTTGTTAGTGATTTGACAACAGATGCCTTCATAGGCGCATTAAAGCGTTTTGTCAGCAGAAGAGGCAACTGTCGAACCTTACATTGTGACAACGCTACTAATTTTGTGGGTGCAAAAAACCAATTACATGAATTAAAGGACGCAATATACCATAGTAAAGCTGAAGAGAAGATATCTCGCATCTGCGCCAGTAAAAACATCGACTTCCGCTTTATTCCTCCCAGAGCTCCTCACTTTGGAGGGCTTTGGGAAGCAGCCGTAAAGTCAGCTAAATATCTGCTTCAAAGAAAGGTAGGACCTGCAGAGCTGACATACGAAGAGTTGGAAACTGTTATGACTGAGATTGAAGCCATTTTGAATTCGAGGCCATTAACTCCACTGTCATCCGATCCCAATGATCTATCCGCCCTGACACCAGGTCACTTCCTCATTGGAGAGCCATTTACAAGTAAAACTGATCCGGCCACGACTTCACAGAAAGGAGGGTTGCTGCAAAGATGGAAACTTGTCAACCACCTAAAAACCGAGTTTTGGAACCGATGGACGAAGGAATACTTAAGCGAGCTCCAACATCGGTACAAGTGGAAGCAAGAACATGTCAGCATTAAACCAGAAACAATGGTCATAGTAAAGGAAGACAACGTGCCTGTATTAAAATGGCCCCTAGGAAGAGTTGTCAAAACCATCGAAGGAAAAGACGGCCTCTTCCGTGTGGCAGACGTCCGAACAGTTTCAGGAGTGTTCAGAAGACCAATTCATAATCGGGCTCCACTTCCAATTGCAAATCAGAATGAAGACTCTCCCACTACCAACGCTTCACCCATTGGGGACTCGGCTGAAGCACGAGAATCCAGTCGCCGAGTAAGGTCAGCAGAAGACAATGAGGGACCATTGGAGTCCGCAAAACGACACCGCGCTGCTTCACACATTTGAAGGCTTACAACCATCTCACCATCATCCGCAGCTTGCTGGATCAAAACGACTCGTCGCTACAGCAGCTAAAGTTATCGTTTTAAAAAATTTTCGTCCCAACACCAATTTAGCACCTTAGTTGAACGTCGTTCAAGGCGGGGAGGATGTTCAGATGAACTTCAAATTTTTCGCGCGCCTTCATCAATACCACGCTCGAAACGACGACGGCGTGACCGGGAACTTAAATTAATATTTCTTTATCAATTTTTATATTTGTAAATAACAGTTAGGTCATAATATGTTTACTATATAAGAAATCAATCACAAATAAAATAGTCTCAGTCTTGATCAGTGTGTTTTTCTATCAGTCGCATCAAACAGTTGTGTAGTCAGTTGAAGTGTTTACTAACCAGTAATAACATTCAGGTAATCAGTCAAGTAATTGGATCGGGTGCAACACTCGGCTCTGATAACTTGCAGGTTTTTCGGGTGTACGACTCGGAACGTAAATAGTCTGGCGAATCGCTAGCACTATTTGATTCACGGCAAAATCATCTTTCGAGTGTAACATTCGAAGGAAGGTTAGCGCTTAGACTCGGGTGCAACACTCGAAGTCGATAGTTGGGCGATCGTTGCGGGTGCACCACTCGGAACGAAGGAAGTGTGGTGAAGCATCATACTTCTCCGGCGGTCAATAAAGGCATTGGTCGTGGTATAAACATATATATATATATATATATATATATATATATATATATATATATATATATATATATATATATATATATATATATATATATATATATATATGTATATATATATATATATATATATATATATATATATATATATATATATATATATATATATAGATACATATATATATATATATATATATATATATATATATTGTCACGGTGTTATAAATTGCACGCGTTCGGTTTTAAAAAAAAAAAAAATCTCCACCGCCATCCTAGAACGAGGGCGATGGAGATTTACGAGCAGAGATATCCATTTGATAGATCCGCGTCTGGGTTAACCTAGGTTAGTTACATAATAACAGATAGGGTTAAGTAAACAAGGCCGTCGTCACTAGTCCTATGCAATTAGTATGTTGTCAATTTAATACATAATTAGTAGATAGCAACAGATAGGATTAGATCGACAACGAGAAAACAACACGAGAAAAATGCTGCAACAAGAAACAGGTCAAGCACCAAACATCAACATGAACATCCGCGACAATCACGACATGAATAAAACCCCGATATTCCGGCAGCAATCCGGCCTAAACTCACGACACACACAAGAGAACACGGCACAGAAAGCACGCCCGGTCCGCGGTCATAGAAACGAACTACAAAATCACCCAAAGAACTTAAATCTAACAACTTACTAATAGTCCACTATGTCTTTCGGACTTACCAACCGCAATGACAGCTCTGGTTGTCAAACGGCGGGTGGAACAGATGTTCCGCGGGTGAAGATCGGAACGGAATTAGCGGATATGGGCCGAGGTGAAGTTCAGCTGTGGATCGCCCGAGATCACAGCTGAGTTTAGTGAACTCAACGGGTTCGAAAAATTCCGTTGCCGACAAAAGTTTTCATGCGCGCCAACACGGAAAAATAAGCTCTCTTGCGTTTTGGACTGGGTGAGTGGACGGATGTCCGTGGCGAAGATTAACAGAAAACTTACGTTGGTTTTTCTTTCACATACATATATACATATTTTACATATATATATTGAAGAGATACAAGTATATCGAATCAGGACGATCTGCAGATTGGAAGTTGAGACAAAATTAAAAATCGAGCAACAGGCGAGCGATCGAGAAGAAGTATCTGAAGGAGTGTACCAGGTAGCAGAGTGACCGATTTGAATCAAGGACAAGGAGGCCCCAGCGAGGCAGCAGTCGACGTCGGGGAGGATTAGACAGGTAGTGTATACACTATTTTTAGCTGATAGGTTTTTCTTTTTTTGTCGATCAGATAGCATAAGTGATAGTTTGAAGTCTGAGCTCTTGGAAAATTTGAAAAATTGAAATTTAGAATTAATAAGCAGTTTGATAATTAACGGAAATGTTTTAGCGAATAGATAAGTGAATATAAGTCAATAAAGCGTGGAGAAATATTATATTGTGAAAAGATCGGTTCTTGATTAGTGGTGTAAATTAATTCAGACAGCGGAATTTTTGATATCCCGACGTTATTTTTCGTGATCCTTTTTCCACGAATTAGTGCGCGCCGTCGCAACTTCTCGTTTCAGTGCGACGGCGATTCGGTAGTTTCGGTTGAATCGAAACGAGTGGCGCCCAACCCACGGCAATTTTCTTCGCGAGCAGAAGCCGGCCGGAACTACCGCCCTTTTATCCCAGTCGGGGAAAAAAGGGTTTTGGGACGTGTTGCGCTTGTAAAGGTAATAAATTTGCGCCCAACGTGGGGCCAACGGTCGTAACGGTCCACGGGAAAATTTTTGAGTTTCTTTGTCCCGTACTCATGAGACTGAAAGTATGTTTTCTTGAGTCGAAAAGGAATTGGAATTGTTTTTGCGGGATGATTAAAATTGAACAACTTTTTATTAACTTTAAAAATTTTAATCTACATTGAAAATTCTATTTTGACAAAGTGGTTTCGAAAGTATGCACTGCTTCTCATGAGACACCAGCACACAGTGCATACTTGACTGGCGTGACCACTTGCAGGTGGAAATCATTACATTTTTTTTTTTTTATTTATGCTAGTTGTGACAAATTTTAACATCTCCGACTTATATCCATGGATATCATTTTACTTAGTAAAGGTAATTGAATTTGATCACGGTTCCCTTCTTGTCTATAAATCAGCATAGACAACGTATATCATTTCTACAGCATCGAAGCCGAGCATATTGAAACGGGAAACTCGATCGTTTTGCGGAATCAGCCTCCGAAAGCAGAATCAAATTGGAATTGTTTTTGCGGTATGATTAAAATTGAAAAACTTTTTATTAACATTAAAAATTTTAATCTAGTACATTGAAAATTCTATTTTGACAAAGTGGTTTCGAAAGTATGCACTGCTTCTCATCAGACACCAGCACACAGTGCATACTTGACTGGCGTGACCACTTGCAGGTGGAAATCATTACATTTTTTTTTTTTATTTATGCTAGTTGTGACAAATTTTAACATCTCCGACTTATATCCATGGATATAATTTTACTTAGTAAAGGTAATTGAATTTGATCACGGTTCCCTTTTTGTCTATAAATCAGCATAGACAACGTATATCATTTCTACAGCATCGAAGCCGAGCATATTGAAACGGGAAACTCGATCGTTTTGCGGAATCAGCCTCCGAAAGCAGAATTAAATTGGAATTGTTTTTGCGGGATGATTAAAATTGAACAACTTTTTATTAACATTAAAAATTTTAATCTACATTGAAAATTCTATTTTGACAAAGTGGTTTCGAAAGTATGCACTGCTTCTCATCAGACACCAGCACACAGTGCATACTTGACTGGCGTGATCACTTGCAGGTGGAAATCATTACATTTTTTTTTTTTTCATTTATGCTAGTTGTGACAAATTTTAACAAATTTTGCGACAAATTTTGCTGGTGTCTGATGAGAAGCAGTGCATACTTTCGAAACCACTTTGTCAAAATAGAATTTTCAATGTAGATTAAAATTTTTAATGTTAATAAAAAGTTGTTCAATTTTAATCATCCCGCAAAAACAATTCCAATTTGATTCTGCTTTCGGAGGCTGATTCCGCAAAACGATCGAGTTTCCCGTTTCAATATGCTCGGCTTCGATGCTGTAGAAATGATATACGTTGTCTATGCTGATTTATAGACAAGAAGGGAACCGTGATCAAATTCAATTACCTTTACTAAGTAAAATTATATCCATGGATATAAGTCGGAGATGTTAAAATTTGTCACAACTAGCATAAATAAAAAAAAAAAAAAATGTAATGATTTCCACCTGCAAGTGGTCACGCCAGTCAAGTATGCACTGTGTGCTGGTGTCTGATGAGAAGCAGTGCATACTATCGAAACCACTTTGTCAAAATAGAATTTTCAATGTAGATTAAAATTTTTAATGTTAATAAAAAGTTGTTCAATTTTAATCATCCCGCAAAAACAATTCCAATTTGATTCTGCTTTCGGAGGCTGATTCCGCAAAACGATCGAGTTTCCCGTTTCAATTTGCTCGGCTTCGATGCTGTAGAAATGATATACGTTGTCTATGCTGATTTATAGACAAGAAGGGAACCGTGATCAAATTCAATTACCTTTACTAAGTAAAATTATATCCATGGATATAAGTCGGAGATGTTAAAATTTGTGACAACTAGCATAAATAAAAAAAAAAAAATGTAATGATCTCCACCTGCAAGTGGTCACGCCAGTCAAGAACGCACTGTGTGCTGGTGTCTGATGAGAAGCAGTGCATACTTCCGAAACCACTTTGTCAAAATAGAATTTTCAATGTAGATTAAAATCTTTAATGTTAATAAAAAGTTGTTCAATTTTAATCATCCCGCAAAAACAATTCCAATTTGATTCTGCTTTCGGAGGCTGATTCCGCAAAACGATCGAGTTTCCCGTTTCAATATGCTCGGCTTCGATGCTGTAGAAATGATATACGTTGTCTATGCTGATTTATAGACAAGAAGGGAACCGTGATCAAATTCAATTACCTTTACTAAGTAAAATTATATCCATGGATATAAGTCGGAGATGTTAAAATTTGTCACAACTAGCATAAATAAAAAAAAAAAAAATGTAATGATTTCCACCTGCAAGTGGTCACGCCAGTCATGTATGCACTGTGTGCTGGTGTCTGATGAGAAGCAGTGCATACTTTCGAAACCACTTTGTCAAAATAAAATTTTCAATGTAGATTAAAATTTTTAATGTTAATAAAAAGTTGTTCAATTTTAATCATCCCGCAAAAACAATTCCAATTTGATTCTGCTTTCGGAGGCTGATTCCGCAAAACGATCGAGTTTCCCGTTTCAATATGCTCGGCTTCGATGCTGTAGAAATGATATACGTTGTCTATGCTGATTTATAGACAAGAAGGGAACCGTGATCAAATTCAATTACCTTTACTAAGTAAAATTATATCCATGGATATAAGTCGGAGATGTTAAAATTTGTCACAACTAGCATAAATAAAAAAAAAAAATGTAATGATTTCCACCTGCAAGTGGTCACGCCAGTCATGTATGCACTGTGTGCTGGTGTCTGATGAGAAGCAGTGCATACTTTCGAAACCACTTTGTCAAAATAAAATTTTCAATGTAGATTAAAATTTTTAATGTTAATAAAAAGTTGTTCAATTTTAATCATCCCGCAAAAACAATTCCAATTTGATTCTGCTTTCGGAGGCTGATTCCGCAAAACGATCGAGTTTCCCGTTTCAATATGCTCGGCTTCGATGCTGTAGAAATGATATACGTTGTCTATGCTGATTTATAGACAAGAAGGAACCGTGAACAAATTCAATTACCTTTACGAAGTAAAATTATATCCATGGATATAAGTCGGAGATGTTAAAATTTGTCACATTTAGCATAAATAAAAAAAAACTCTAGCGCACCTGAACCGCTAGAAACACTAATGTTCGAAAAACAGTAGAAGAATCGTGCAGGTTTTGAGTGCATATTCCACCACATGCGCTGCTTATTACGACCAAATTGTTTCAAATGCCATGTTTTACTTTTGTCTCAAATATGCATTATAACTCATATGGTAGAAGGTTTCAGATATTACCACTGGCATGAATTTCAACGTTTATGAGAGCAAAACACGGGCTAATTATATTCGTTATCAGTTGCTTATTTCACAAAATTTTGAAAGCAGCATCTCATATAATATCAATGAAGCAAATGCTCAGTGCCTGCAGCACTGTAACTGAAGTTGGAGTTTGGGGCTGCGATCCGAAAAATTTCCAGAACTTTGGGAATTGAAACATTGGTTATTTATTTTCATTGTAAAGGTTTCCGGTATGAATACTAACTGTAAGCATTTATTGATACAAAAGTAGCACAACCGACTCGTGCTGGCAACCTTTCGCCAGTATCAAAGCCAAGAATATATCACATCTGCTTCACGTTGTTATATTACATTTGAAGTTATAGGAGTGTAAAGAAATTTAGGGTTACCTGCAGCGAGTTTTTTCAAATAATCGAAAGCTTCATATTTGCTGTTTATTGTCACTACAACATCAGTACCAAGTGAAAATTCTACGATAAAACCGCTTAATAAAGATATTGCAAGCAAACACAAAACCAACAATAGCTGGCAACCCTATCATGGCTTTTCAACCAAATTTGGCTTGAATACTGTTTATAATAGGTTCCAGTAATTGTATGAAATTCGTACTGATTTCATGACTGCACTGGAAGTTATAGTGCAAAAAGTTTTATTTTCCTGAGCGAATTTTCACAAAAAGACACAAAAACTACCATAGCTGGCAGCACCAATCGAATTTTTCAACCAAATTTCTATCAAACAGAGTTTAAAGTAAGGTTCAGCTACTGTGTCAATTTCATGAAAATCTGGTAACTTATTCACATTTCATAGGGCAAAAAGCAGTTTTTTTTCTTTGTAATTTTTCAAGATGGCACCACTGGAACAGAGTTGCCTAAAATTCAAAATCGCTGCTAGCAGACCTGGCCCTACTTAAGTCCAATGCATTCTGTAAATTTCAATTCTATCTGATTATTGATTCGTTAGTTCCCGTGAACAGAAGTTTTTGAAGCTAAAAATATTGGTTATATGAAGCTAAAAATATAGGTTATAGAAGTTTTTGAAGCTAAAAGTATAGGAGAAAGGGTTACCGTTCTTGTCCGACATGAAATTTCCAAAGTTTTACTTTGACTGTGTAGATTTAGCATAAGATTTGTATACAGATTGGTTTTATTGTAGAAACGGACATTTTTTAGGATATTCGATGGTTTGAATGTTTTCACTTCCAAATTTTTATTTTTTCAAATTTAAGACACCAAAATTATCATAGCTGGCAGCTCCAACCGAATTTTTCAACCAAATTTCTAATAAACGTGGTTTGAAGTAAGGTGCAGCTACTGTGTGAATTTCGTCAAAATCAAACGATTCAATCAGAATTTATAGGGCTAAAAGCAGTTACCTTTTTTAGTGATTTTTTAAGATGGCACCACTGGCACAGAATCGCCAGGATTTCAAAATCACTTTTATCAGACCTGGTCCTATTTAAAACCAATACATTCTGAAAATTTCAATAAATTCTGCTCATTGGATCGTGAGTTTCCGTGAACAGAAGTTTTTGATGCTAAAAACATAGGTAACTTGGGCAAGGGTTACCAGGCGTGCCCGTTATACCATATCAAATTTTTTTTTTGTTTATGTAAACAAAGCACAAAATTTACATATGAGTGGCTTTTTTTTTAAGAAACGACATTTTTTCAAGAGAAACGATGATTTGGAGGTTTTGACTTTCAGTGCCTGCCCTAGCCACAGGGTTGCCAGCACAATCATTAAAACGTACACTAATCTACAACTAAATAAAACAAACATGTCCTGAAAATTTCGTAATAATGAAATAGCTCTGTCAAAAGTTATCGCAATTTAAAAATTTTCAAATTTTCCCGTTCTCTTTTTAGGCACCCAGCGCACACATAGGGTTAAAAAATTCCAAAACATTATCCGATTCACATGTAAAGCTTGTTCGAAATTTATGTCGTCAACTTTATTTTTGCAAAAATTATTTGTGTACGGAATAATAGGTATATTAAAAAAATCACTAAAATGGCCGCCGGCGCCAAAGGGTTAAAGATTATTAACTTTTTGTGAGACCTGGCACTATTCTGCATATACACCAATGTGTCCTGAAAATTTCAGCTCAATCGGATGGCGCGTTCCTGAGATTTTTTCACTGAAATTTTTTGATGATATATATATATATATATATATATATATATATATATATATATATATATATATAGATATATATATGTATATATATATATATATATTTATATATATATATATATATATATATATATATATATATATATATATATATATATATATATATATATATATATATATATATATATATATATATATATATATATATATATATATATATATATATATATATATATATATATATATATATATATATATATATATATAGAAATATGAATTTTCGGCCAAAGTGATTTTAATACTAATGTTCTTCTTCGAACATTAGTAAAAAAAAAATGTAATGATTTCCACCTGCAAGTGGTCACGCCAGTCAAGTATGCACTGTGTGCTGGTGTCTGATGAGAAGCAGTGCATACTTTCGAAACCACTTTGTCAAAATAGAAATTTCAATGTAGATTAAAATTTTTAATGTTAAGAAAAAGTTGTTCAATTTTAATCATCCCGCAAAAACAATTCCAATTTGATTCTGCTTTCGGAGGCTGATTCCGCAAAATGATCGAGTTTCCCGTTTCAATATGCTCGGCTTCGATGCTGTAGAAATGATATACGTTGTCTATGCTGATTTATAGACAAGAAGGGAACCGTGATCAAATTCAATTACCTTTACTAGAAAAGGAAGTTTATTTCGATCGCTAAATTGAAATTTTCCGATTTGATTTTACCAATATTTGATATAAATTTTCATATATAAGTGGAATTCTTAGGAAAAAAAAACAAATATTAAACAGTTTGAATTCCCACAAAAAAATAATTTGAATTCTTGTGTTAAAGTGTGGGGAAGTGCATGAATAAATAAGAAAATTTGTGTGAGTGTGTTAGCGTACTGAATTTCTGGAGCAGGAGTTTGAGAGTTCGGCAGGTTTTGTTTCAGCTCGCGGATCGCGGTTTAGGTTGCCAGTGGCCGAGTTTAACCGAGCTGATAGTATTCAGGTGTTCCTGTTTGATATACCCAGTCCCACATTGTGGGAATACCAGTAGGAGCAGGAAAACTGAGTGTGATCCGATAATTCGGAACCTAGGAAAACAAAATATACTTCGGAAGTATCTTTTGGAAACTCATACGGGAAATTGATTTTAGCTCTATACAGGATTGAGTTCTGGAAAAAGTGAATGTGATATTTGTAGTGTGGAATAAATTTGAATTGGAGCGAGTGTGAGTGAAGAAATATAAAGAAATACGTCGGATTTAGCGTGTGTTATAGAATCTAATCAATAGAGAAAACAGGCGAGGTTGCAGGTAGCTACGGGGATTTGTTGGTGAAAAGGCTGTGGACATTGATCCGGTCTTTCAAGGGCGTCATTGTGCTGAAAGTACGCATCGGGGTAGAGATACTTTGTTTCTGGGTACTTCTGGTGGTTTAGAGCTGGTTCTTTTTGTCGTGGGCTGTTTAACTCCCGGGGGAGCACTTTCGAATCGAAAGACTAGAAAGTTGCGCTATAAATCTCATTGCTTATTTTTGAGGCGTGCTACGATTCCAACCCAAGTATCATTGTAGTCGGCCAGGTCAGTGCTATCTACAATGAAAATTTTAGTAGATAGATCGTCCAAAGACGAACTCGTCTACGAGCTCGCTGTTAGGGGGTTTCCAGCTGACACCGTGGATAATATGAGAAAGACCCTGCGGGCGACATTAAAAGCAGAAACGGCTCTGGATACGTCATACATCGAGACGGACTATCCCTTTGATTTCGATACTGATTTCGCGGAGCTATCGGCGAAGGCGGCGGAGATCGAGGAACTAGTGGCGAGAGTATCGGCCGATCAGACAGCTTCAGAGCATGTTAAGGCGAGAGTTAAAATCGAGTTTGGGTTTCGACGTTTAGGAAATTTGCAGGCGGTATCGAGAGACCAGAAGGACGGGGCGAAAAACTTGCGCAATATGCTCATTTTTGCGATGGGTGCTCTAGTAGAGAAGGTTGAGGGGCCCAGTGAGGATGAGGAGGATCAGCCTAAGGCGACTCAAGACGCAGCCACGCCACCATCCCCCAAGTCTGGAAGTCTGGTAGAAGTAGCCAAATGGGGGTTAAAATTTAGCGGAGACTCGTCAGGTTCAGTTAGCGCTTTCCTGGAGCGCGTAGAAGAGTTGCGACTGGCTAGAGGACTCACTAAACCTCAACTGTTTAAAGCAACGGTAGACCTCTTTGACTCGTGGGCGCTAATTTGGTTTCGAGCGTCCGTCAGGACCGTCTATGGGAAGAAATTCGGAGGCGAACTCAGGGCGAGAGCGAGTCGATCGGGGTCTACGTGGCTATTATGGAACGCCTTTTCAGCTGTTTAGAAACAAGCTGCTCAGAAGAAGAAAAACTACGCCTGCTGCGGAGAAACATAGCACCGTTTTACCAACAGCAGCTGTGCTTGACTCCGGTGGCTTCTATCGTGGAGCTAGTAAAGATGGGCCGGACTCTGGATGCCACAAGGGCATCAGTTGGGGCATTTGTGCCTCCTAGTACACAACCCAGGTGATGTCTCGAACCAGACTTAGCGTATGTGGGCCCAGGAGGTAAAGAGCTAGTTTCAGCGTTGGCAGTGACTAGCAGAATTCAGTGTTGGAACTGCAAGAGGGATGGACATATGTCGTGGGATTGTACTGAACCTCGGCGCTGTTTCGGATGTGGTCGTCAAGGTGTAATGCGGTCTGTCTGTCCAAATTGCCGGGCTGAAAGCCAGGGACAAGGATCAGGACCTCGACCAAATCACGGTTCTTCGGGAAACGAGCGTCGTGCCCACTAGGCGGTCGGTTAGGCACTACGACAAGGCCGCAGCAGGAAGATAGTCAGCCGATGGTGGATTATGCCCTAGTTAAAGGAAAACAAGACAGTTGCCCACACTTGAGAGTGGATATAGAGGGATTCGATTTGGAGGGGCTGTTAGACTCGGGGGCAAGTCGCACAATTTTGGGAGAAAAGGGATGGTCTCATCTTGCGAGGAAGGGATTAAAGCTAAACCGGGAGAAAGTTGAAGAAGTGCGACTCGCGAATGGCGACACCTGTTCTGTAGCAGGGGAGATTCAGCTAAAGTTTACCTTAAACGGGAGAGTACAACAGCTGGACACATTGGTCATACCGTCTATTCCTCAAGAAGTGATCCTTGGGGTCGACTTCTGGCAGCGTTTTGGTGTCGTATTGGACATGCAGGGACAGCAGTGGACCTCAATTGCATCGGCTGAAGTGGTGCCAGGGCAAGCGCTGCGGAGTCAGTCCCGCTTGTCAGAACTTGAGTAAGGGATCCTACAGAGTTTGTTGGAGGAGCAGTTCAGATTAATGGGTGCGGGTCTGGGTTGCGCTAAATTTGTCAAACATACTATTAAGACAACAGCTAGTCCTATCAAACAGAGGTACTATCCTGTCTCCCCAGCAGTGCAGAAACAAATCAACGTTGAGTTGGACGAGATGTTGAAGTTGGGAGTGGTCGAGCCATCGTCAAGCCCGTGGTCGTCACCGATTTTGCTGGTACGCAAGAAGGACGGGTCGTACCGGTTTTGTGTAGACTTCAGGAAGGTAAATGCAGTATCAAAGAAAGACGTTTATCCGCTGCCCTATAATTCTACCACATTAGATAAGTTACGCAACGCAAAATACCTTTCGACATTGGATGTTAAGTCAGCTTACTGGCAGGTGCCAATGGCGGAGGATTCTCGGCAATATACAGCTTTCACCGTGCCGGGAAGGGGCCTTTTTCACTTCTTGAGAATGCCGTTTGGTCTACACAACTCGGGTGCGACGTGGCAACGCCTGATTGATACGGTGTTGGGTCCCGCACTAGAACCATATGTGTTCACTTACCTCGACGACATTATTGTGGTAACTCAGACATTTGAGCAACATATCGAGATTTTGCGCGAGTTTTTCGGTCGTCTGAGGGAGGCGGGTCTACGTGTGTCTAAGGAAAAATGTCATTTCTGCCGGGCGAAGCTTCGGTATCTGGGATATCTGGTGCACGAAGAGGGCCTCCACGTCGACCCAGAAAAGGTGCAGGCGGTGAGTGACGTCCCGCGACCAACTTCGGTCAAGCAAGTCAGGCAATTTCTGGGTATGGTATCTTGGTACCGGAAATTTATACCTAACCATGCGACGTTAGTAGCACCTCTTAACGATCTTTTGAAGAAAGGCAGTAAGTTTGTTTAGACGAAGGAAAGCGAACAGGCGTTTGTTGATTGCCGGACGAAATTGACTTCCGCACCAATTTTGGTATGTCCCGATTTCGAACTGCCGTTCAAAGTGCAGACGGATGCATCTGACGTGGGGATCGGGGCGGTTTTTAGCAAGGCACATCCAACAGGGGAGAAGGTAGTGTGCTACCTAAGTCGGTCACTATCCAAACTCGAAAGGCAGTATTCGACCACTGACAAGGAGTGCTTGGGGGTGTTGTGGTCTATTGAGAAACTCCGTCCGTATATTGAAGGCACCCGATTTGTAGTGATTACCGATCACCATTCTTTGGTTTGGCTACATAGGTTGAAAGATCCAACCGGAAGATTGGTGAGATGGGCTGTTCGTCTCCAGCAGTTCGATTTCGAAGTGTTACATCGAAAGGGGAAGGACCATATGGTTCCAGACGCACTCTCACGGGCTGTTGTTAACGTGAACTGCGTTTCTACCAACCCAGAGAAGGATAAGTGGTTTGGGAACATGAGGGAGAAGGTACGAGGGAACCCGGACCAATACCCGAAATGGAAGGTCGATGGAGATGTGATATGGAAGCGGGTAGAGGGTCGGTATCCCGAGCTCCAGGAAGTCGACAGGTGGAAGAGGGTGGTTCTCTCATCCGAGAGAGCAGGGCTTTTGGTTCGGTACCATGACGAACCTACGGCTGGACACATGGCAATAAAAAAGACCTTGGATCGACTGACACAACACTTCTATTGGCCAAAGATGGCAGGAGATGTGGAGAAGTATGTTCGGAGCTGCAAAGTCTGCCAAGCGGTTAAAGTAGAGCGGAGGTCTCCTATGGGGCAGATGGTGTGGAGCAGATGGAAGGAGTGAAGAGGCGACTTCCCCATGGGAAATGATCTGCGTTGATTTAGTTGGACCTCTACCACGATCTCCGCATGGTCATGCCTACATCCTGACAGTGGTGGACTATGCCACCAAGATGCCACTACTATTCCCCTTGAGGAAAGCAACGGGCGCGGCAGTCGTTCGCTTGCTCGAGGAACACGTCGTGTTTTTGTTTGGTGTTCCGCGAGTCATTGTAGGTGACAATGGTGTACAATTTCGATCCAAAGAACTCGCGCGAGCCGCAGAGGCTCTTGGCATTACATTAAAGTTCACTGCACTGTATCACCCGCAAGCGAATCCAGCAGAACGCGTGAATCAGAACATCAAGCGCCTGCTAAGATCATACGTGTCTGAGAATCACAGGGAATGGGATAAGGTACTGCCGAAGGTCGGTTGTGCTCTACGAACATGCACCCACGAAAATATGAAGGTAACTCCCTATTTCCTGAATTTTGGAAGGGAAATGACCATCCACCCGGGGATCCCTAAAGGCCCAAATGCGTATGAGAATGGCCGTGGTGTGAACGATGGAACCAAGAAGGTGAAGTTGTTAAGTAAGGTCCGAGAAGAGGTTCGCGAACGTTTGAAGATGGCGGCACGGGAATCAAAATCACGCTATGATCTGCGGCATCGGAACGAGCAATTTCTAGCAAAGGATCTGGTATGGCGTCGAAATTATGTCCTGTCGGACGCGGCAAAGTACTTCTCTGCCAAACTAGCACCAGAGTATGTAGGACCGTTCACGGTGAGAAGGAAGGTGTCCGGTTGGACGTACGATCTTGAAGATTCCGACGGGAAAGTTATGGCCGTGTGGCACATCAAAGATCTCAAGTGCTACGTGGTATGAGGTCATGGAGTAAAGTCCTGAAATTATCGTTGGAGTTGAAGTATTCTGCAACTAGCAAAAACAAAAAAAACCTCCGAGGTATTTTGCTAGGGTACTAATGATTGGTGGTGGAACTAGAATATAAGAGGGTTAGATTAGTGGTGGCGGTGTAAAAGTATTCAAACTTTAGCATAGGTTGGTGGGGGGCTAGCATAAGTTTTCACGTGTTGTGTAGTAGCCTGGTTGAATTGTGATGGAATAATTAGCGATAGACGGTTGTACAGATTAAGGCTGGTACTGAGTTAACCGTGAGGCTAAATTCTGACATGTCTCCATTATCTAGTCATTCTTTCGAGCGAAAATTTGGGCAATGGAGAGAAGCAGAGACACTGCTCATTTCTGCCCGATACAATGCCAAGAATTTCATTTTTCGATCGTTTTCCTTATTGGAAAGACATTGGCACTGCTCCATGTTCAAATTAAAACACCAAATGTCACTTTTTAGCTTGAAGGAATGAACTGCACAAACTAAACTGGCGTGAAATGATGGGAGACATGTTTCAGTGCCATCTACAATTTCGACGCGAAAGCGACTTCGAAGCAACTTTTCATGCTAAGAACCGAATACAACTCTTGTTCATTTTCAATCTAAACTCTCGCCGAGACAGATTTCACGTGAAATCTTGTATGAAAATTTCATGTGAAATCGAACTCAGTACTGTGCTTTATGTGTGGTTTTGCCGTATAGAATAGGTGGTGGTTATCCCGGAATTTAGAGTTTTGAGTTTATGCGATTACATAAGGGTTAGTTTTAGTTAGGTTAGATGGGCAGAAACTTAGATATAAATGAGTGGGCTAGTTTTTTTTAATACTTAAGACATAATTGAAATGAAATTAAATGAAGTCAATGATGAAATTTAATGCATACCATGAGCGAGTGATTGCCTCCCAGAATATATATATATATTTTTTTTCCTTATTCCTTTATTATTCCTTTTTCCTTATTATGGCGCTTCATTATTATGGCCTTTCCTTTCATTATTTTTCCTTTTTTGTTTTCCATTCGGACTCGGGTACTTCCTTGATTTCCGAGTTTCACCTAAAATCGAGTTCGTTCGGCATAAGTGGTTGATGTAGATAGATGAGTTTCAATCCCAACACCAAAACAATACAAGAGTCAGAAGTAAAGCATGTATTTTAAGAAACATAGGTGTAGAGGAGTTCAGAGATAGAGTGATAGAATGGATGAGTGCGTGAAGAGCAAACCAGAATTCAAGAAGAAAAAAAACATATAGTTTATTGTTTTTATTAGAAACCTAACGCGTGGATTAACTTTCAAACAAGATGCGGAATTCATGAACTCGGCACGGGTGACGGTCGTAGAAAATTGTCGAGAATTTCTAAGAAATTCTCTGAAGTGAGGGTGGTGTCACGGCGTTATAAATTGCGCGCGTTCGGTTTTTAAAAAAAAAAACAAATCTCCACCGCCATCGTAGAACGAGGGCGATGGAGATTTACGAGCAGAGATATCCATTTGATAGATCCGCGTCTGGGTTAACCTAGGTTAGTTACATAATAACAGATAGGGTTAAGTAAACAAGGCCGTCGTCACAATTGCTCACTAGTCCTATGCAATTAGTATGTTGTCAATTTAATACATAATTAGTAGATAGCAACAGATAGGATTAGATCGACAACGAGAAAACAACACGAGAAAAATGCTACAACAAGAAACAGGTCGAGCACCAAACATCAACATCAACATCAGCGACAATCACGACATGAATAAAACCCCGATATTCCGGCAGCAATCCGGCCTAAACTCATGACACACACAAGAGAACACGGCACAGAAAGGACGCCCGGTCCGCGGTCATAGAAACGAACTACAAAATCACCCAAAGAACTTAAATCTAACAACTTACTAATAGTCCACTATGTCTTTCGGACTTACCAAGCGCGATGACAGCTCTGATTGTCAAACGGCGGGTGGAACAGATGTTCCACGGGTGAAGATCGGAACGGAATTAGCGGATATGGGCCGAGGTGAAGTTCAGCTGTGGATCGCCCGAGATCACAGTTGAGTTTAGTGAACTCAACGGGTTCGAAAAATTCCGTTGCCGCCAAAAGTTTTCATGCGCGAGTTACGGCAACACCTGCCGTACCATACTACTGCCGTCCGTTTCATACAAACACCTGACACACCAAGCATGTGCCCAAGACGACCTCCAGTTAACTTTATCGAAACCTAAATCAACACATTATAAATTGCAATTCGATGCATTTCCTGTTTTTCCAAATTGATCAAGAAACAGCAATGTAATATTGTACTGCTGTTCTTGCACTTTGCAATTTTCCATAAATTAATCAGCATAAGCTTGTATTCCGTTTAGTTGTTACTCAATAAAGCTCAAATTAACATCAAATTTGTTTTTTTTACTGACCACTGGTTTCGTGGTCATAAGTGGCGCAGTCGTGCGGGTTCCTAAAACACGTAATCGACGGTAAATCGGTTAAAAAGAAAAGTGTTCAAGTTCGACAGAATATCGAGCCTACAAAGAAAATCGTGCGGTGTTGTTAATTAAAGTGCGTCATTGGAGAAACTTTTCGATTTCGGCGGATTACCGAAAAATACAGTGCTAAAACTCGACAGAATATCGAGTCTGCTGCATCCTGTTGGAAAATTACTGGCAGTAACAACATGTATCATTGGATAATATTTTGCGAGTAAGTTCGTTGACACTAAATCCTTTGCATATATATTCCCTTCCTATTCCTTAAATAACTAACCGTGAACAAATCTTTGTCATATATTATACTATCTACATCTATATATATCTATATACGTACTATTTATATATTATCTATATTAAATAACGATTTCAAAATTAAAAATTATCATTAATTAATGAGTAGACCCAGACCATACCCTAGAGTAAGGCATTTAAAATTAGTACCATTGACCAATAGACTAATTAGTGAAAGTGAAAGTGAAAATTGTGTTGTGCCAAATTTGAGTGAAAATTCGAGTAACGAAAATCTTTCCATCGGGAGTGAAAATTTCAATAATTCTTTTTCAAATTCTCACCGAATTGATTCAGCTATGGCTGTCGCGAACTCGTCGATCGTAGACATATTTAATGCACTTCGGGTCCCAGACGCGGTTAAAGATATACCAAAATTTAACGGAAATCCTAGATTACTCTATGATTTCATAAATAATGTAGAAGAAATACCCGCTAACCGATGGACCCGCTAACGAAGTTTTAAATATGTACGGTACGCCGCTTGAGTGGAATGAGATTAAAAAAAAACTCTAGCGCACCTGAACCGCTAGAAACACTAATGTTCGAAGAACAGTAGAAGAATCGTGCAGGTTTTGAGTGCATATTCCACCACATGTGCTGCTTATTACGGCCAAACTGTTTCAAATGGCGCGTTTTACTTTCGTCTCAAGAATGCATTATAACTCATATGGTGGAAGGTTTCAGATATTACCACTGGCATGAATTTCAACGTTTATGAGAGCAAAACACGGGTTAATTATATTCGTTATCAGTTGCTTATTTCACATAATTTTGAAAGCAGCATCTCATATAACATCAATGAAGAAAATGCTCAGTGCCTGTAGCACTGTAACTGAAGTTGGTGTTTGGGGCTGCGATCCGAAAAATTTGCAGAGCTTTGCGAATTGTAACATCGGTTATTTATTTTCATTGTAAATGTTTCCGGTATGAATACTAACTGTAAGCATTTATTCATACAAAAGTAGCACAACCGACTCGTGCTGGCAGCCTTTCGCCAGTATCAAAGCCAAGAATATATCAAATCCGCTTCACGTTGTTTAATTACATTCGAAGTCATAGGAGTATAAAGAAATTTAAGGTTACCTGCAGCGAGTTTTTTCAAATGATCGAAAGCTTAATATTTGATGTTTATTGTCACTACAATATCATTACCATTTGAAAATTCTACGATAAAACCGCTTAATAAAGATATTGCAATTAAACACAAAACCAACAATAGCTGGCAACCCTATTGTGGCTTTTCAACCAAATTTGGCCTGAATAATGTTTATGACAGGTTTCATTAATTGTATGAAATTCGTATTGATTTCATGACTGCACTGGAAGTTATGGTGCAAAAAGTTTTATTTTCCTGAGTGAATTTTCAAAACCAAAGACACAAAAATTACCATAGTTGGCAGCACTAATCAAATTTTTCAACCAAATTTCCACCAAACAGAGATTAGATTTAGGTTTAGCTATTGTGTCAATTTCATGAAAATCTGGTAACTCATTCACATTTCATAGGGCAAAAAGAAGTTTTTTTTCTTTGTAATTTTTCAAGATGGCACCACTGGCACAGACTTGCCCACAATTCAAAATCGCTTCTATCAAATCTGGTCTTACTTAAGTCCAATGCATTCTGTAAATTTTAGCTGTATCTAGTTTCCGTGAACAGAAGTTTTTGATGCTAAAAATATAGGTTAACTGGGAGAGGGTTACCGTTCTTGTCCAACATGAAATTTCCAAAGTTTTATTTTGAACGTGTAGATATAACATAAGATTTATATACAGATTGGTTTTATTGTAAGAAACGGACATTTTTTTGAATATTCGATGGTTTGAATGTTTTCACTTCCAAATTTTTTTTTGTCAAAATGAAGACACCAAAATTATCATAGCTGGCAGCTCCAACTGAATTTTTCGACCAAATTTCTACCAAACGTGGCTCAAAGTAAGGTCCAGCAATTGTGTGAGTTTCGTCAAAATCGAACGATTCAATCAGAATTTATAGGGCTAAAAACAGTTATCTTTTTTAGTGGTTTTTCAAGATGGCACCACTGGCACAGAATCGCCCGCATTTCAAAATCACTTCTATCAGACCTGGTCCTATTTAAGACCAATACATTCTGTGAATTTCAAATAATTCTGCCCATCGGATCGTGAGTTTCCGTGAACAGAAGTTTTTGATGCTAAAAATATAGGTAAATTGGGCAAGGGTTACCAGGCGTGCCCGTTATACCATATCTTTTTTTTTTTTGGCTATGTAAACAAAGCACAAGATTTACATATGAGTGGCTTTTTTTTGAACAAACGGCATTTTTTCAAGAGAGACGATGATTTGGAGGTTTTCACTTTCAGTGCCTGCCCTAGCTACAGGGTTGCCAGCACGCTCATCAAAATCTACACAAATCTTCAGCTAAATAATATCAATATGTCCTGAAAATTTCGTAATGATTGAATAGCTCTGTCAAAAGTTATCGAAATTTAAAAATTTTTAAATTTTCCCGTCCTCTTTTTAGGCACCCAGCGCACACATAGGGTTAAAAAATTCCAAAGCATTATCCGATTCATATGTAAAACACGTTAGAAATTTATTTCGTTAACTTTATTTTTGCGAAAATTATTTGTGCACGAAATAATAGGTATATTAAAAATATCACTTAAATGGCCGCCGTCGCCAAAAGGTTAACAATAACTGACATTTAAAGAGACCTGGACCTATTCTGCATATACACCAATGTATCCTGAAAGTTTCAGCTCAATCAGATGGCGCGTTCCTGAGATTATCTCACTGAAATTTTTTGATGATATATATATATATATATATATATATATATATATATATATATATATATATATATATAAAGAAATATGAATTTTTGGCCGAATCGATTTTAATACTAATGTTCTTCGAACATTAGTAACAATCTAATTCTCCACTACAGCGACAAACGTTATGAAACTTCGTTAATTAGAGACCTCTGCAGTACTAAACAGCGTGATAAAACGGTAGAGAAGTTTTACAGCGAAATAGTTGAAATCTTATCAACCATTTTGGCTCATGTTCAAATTCATGAACAAAATGTTGATGTGATTGAAGCGAAACGCAAACTTTATTCGGACATGTGCCTCAATACTTTCTTGGCAGGGCTTCGTGAGCCACTCGGCTCCACTATTAGAGCCATGCAGCCAGACACACTTGCCGCAGCATTTTCATACTACATTAAAGAGCAGAATATTTGTAATCGAAAAACGATTCAAAATTCGAGATTTCGAATAATCAAAAGAAGCCGCAGCTTCTAATGAATACTAATCAAAAGTCTAATTCAATAATTGGCCAACTGTCTTATTTAGCTGGAAATTCTTTCCCACAAACATTCCGACCTAATCTTCAACAATCTTCGGTTAATCCGTTCCAACAACAATTTGGCAACCAGGTACCAAATGCATTCAAACCAAGACCCCCCCAATTTCAGAATATCTTTAATAGACCAAACCCATTTAACCAACAATCTAGAACACAATTTAATTTCGGTACCAACCCACAACAAGGCCTACCATTCAATAGACAATCACTACCACGCCCCGAGCCAATGGACACAAGCTCTGGCAACTCGCGCTTCAGACAGGGACAAGTCAGACCCATAGCACCCCAACCGAATCTGACGGGTAACAATTTCTTCCGCTCCACAGGTCCTCCCAGGTTTGTAAGCAAAGAACTTTTCAACATTTGTGAGACAAAGAACCTTGACAATGAAAATAATACCTCATCAACCTTCGTGCCAGCCCCTAATGAGTCCTATCAACAGAATCTTGATGGATACTACTCATACGAAGATGCAAGTAACACCGACGATCAACTATACGGAACTTACGACAATAACAGACAAGAATTCTCAGACGACACCTATGAACGAAACGACAACCAATATGAATACCATCCTGATGCTCAGGAAATCGATGACGGAAATTTTCCACTAACCGCCTCGACAAACCCACAGGTTACATAGATATAAACGTGCATGGATGCAATCTACCATACATCCAAATTGCTTCTCCTTTTAATCGCCACCTCAAATTCCTTATAGACACAGGATCCTCATCGTCCTTCATAAATCCTGAATTCATTCATCCAGACGATATTCAGAAAACAAAACCAATCATTATCAATACTGTTCTCAACAAACACAAACTAGAGGAGACAGTGACTCTCCCAATCTTTAATGAATTTAAACAACCAGCAGAGATCAGATTTCTAATATTTAAATTTCATAAGTATTTCGATGGACTCCCCGGATTAGATGCTCTTACTAATTTAAATGCTAAGGTAGACATAGCCAATAAAATTCTTATCACAAATCACTCCGCCATTCCCTTAAGTTTTAAATCAAATCTGACATCCGAAAAATACATTGTACCCTCCAATTCAAAGTTCGTCGCAAAACTACCTGTTGATGTCCGTAACGGAGACATAATCATAAAAAAAACAGAAGTGGCTCCTAATAAAATAATATCAGAAGGAATCTATGAAGCTAATGATTGGTATTGTCCTATAGTGGTAACAAATTATGCTAACGAGGATCAATCTCTATATATTGAACAACCTCTCAAAGTCTCTAAACTACTAAAAGACGAAATCAACGAAGTAAGCCATTTTAACATAGATTGCACCTATGAGACCAATTGCCTTATTCCACCCAAAGATATAACCGAACTAATCCGAATGTCACACCTAAACAAAGAAGAGCGGGATCTCATTATTCAGATTTGTCGCGAGTACAATGATATATTTTTTCGAGAGGGCCAAAAGTTGACTTTCACTAATCAAATTAAACACCGTATACCGACCTCAGATGATGTGCCAATCTACACAAAATCATACAGGTATCCTTACGTCCATAAAGACGAAGTAAAGAAACAAATTTCCGATATGCTCGAACAAAGCATAATCCGACCCAGCTATTCACCCTGGAGCTCGCCAGTGTGGATAGTCCCGAAAAAAAGGATGCCAGTGGCAAACAAAAGTGGCCGCTAGTCATAGACTACCGTAAGTTAAACAAAAAAACCATCACTGATCGTTACCCTTTACCTAACATCTCAGATATATTAGACAAACTTGGCAAATGTTTATACTTCTCCACAATAGATCTCGCCAGCGGGTTCCACCACATAGAAATGGACCTCAGAGACGTCAACAAGACAGCGTTCACGGTTGAAGGCGGACACTATGAGTTTATACGAATGCCTTTGGGGCTGAAAAATGCCCCATCAACATTCCAACGCGTGATGGACAATGTTTTCCAGGACCTGCAAGGCAAAATATGTCTCGTATACCTGGACGACATCATTGTTTTTTCAACTTCACTCCAAGAGCATGGAGAAAATCTACGAAAAGTCTTTAAAAGGTTGCGTGACGCTAATTTTAAAATACAGCTCGATAAATCTGAGTTTTTACATCGAGAAGTTGCTTTTCTTGGGCATATAGTATCTGCGGATGGGGTTAAACCTAATCCGGACAAAATAAAGGCTATTAGAGATTTCCCAATTCCCAAAAATCAAAAAGAGCTCAAAGGATTTCTCGGCTTATTAGGCTATTACCGGAAATTTATAAAAGATTTCGCAAAACTAACTAAACCCCTAACAAGTTGCCTGAAAAAGGGAAACGGTGTTCAGCTCACGGAAAAATATGTCAAAACATTCGAATTCTGTAAAGATTTATTAATGAATGAGCCTGTGCTGCAATATCCAGATTTTACCAAACCTTTTGTGTTGACAACTGACGCCAGTAACTACGCAATAGGACCGGTATTATCGCAAGGACCCATCGGCAGTGATAGACCCATCTGTTACGCTAGTCGCACATTGACAGACTCCGAATCAAACTACTCCACCATAGAAAAGGAGCTACTGGCAATAGTATGGGCCGTTAAATACTTTAGGCCGTACCTCTTTGGAAGAAAATTTCAAATTGTTACGGACCACAAACCACTAACATGGCTAATGAGTTTAAAAGACCCAAACTCAAAACTCGTTAGATGGCGCCTCAAACTAGAAGAGTTCGACTATCAAGTCATATATAAAAAGGGGACTCAAAATTCCAACGCAGATGCACTGAGTAGGATCAAACCCTACGAAAATATGAATAACCGGGAAATAGAAGTAAACGTAGGTGAAACTACACCGGCGGACAATGCATCTGTTCAAGCCGAAATGGGATCAACTGTGCATTCTGCGGACGAAAACCTTGACGACGGTATCCCTATTTCAGAACGACCCTTAAACGAATTTTCTCTTCAGATCATCCTCGAAGAATCCACCAGAACCCCACATACATCCCTAGAAATGCCATTTAAAAACAAACAGAGAAGAATAATCCGAATGTGGGACTTCACTGAAAGTAATGTAACAGAAATTTTTAATAAATATTTGGCACCAAATAAAATGAATGCTATATTCACCACAGATAAAATATTCAACGTAGTACAAACCGCCTATTCCAAATTTTTCTCACAATCCCCAATTTTCAAAATTATCCGCTGCATGGAATTCTTACGAGACATTACAGACTCAGACGAACAAGACAAAATCATAAACGAATATCACGTAAACAACAACCATAGAGGCATCAACGAGACCGTTTTGCACCTCAAGAGAACTTATTACTTTACCTTCCTCAAAGACAAAACTACCAAAATTATAAATAATTGCGAAATCTGCCAAACGCAGAAATATGACAGAAACCCTCCTAAACTGCAATATGAAGCTTCCGAAAGCCCTCAAAAACATTTAGACCATATATACGTTGATGTTTACACAGTCAGGGGCAAACCTATTTTGACAATTATAGACCGTTTTTCCAAATTTGCAGCTGCATATACATTAGAAACCAAGAACAGTTTAAATATAGTAAAATCTCTCAAACATTTTATTAGCATCCACTGAGTTCCAAAGAAACTGACCGCTGACCAAGGGACTGAAATGACATCCACCTTATTTAAAGACTTTTGCAGCCAATACAGAATAATTGTCCACCTTACCTCATTTCAACAAACCAGTAGCAATTCCTACGTAGAAAGGTGGCATTCAACTTTAACAGAGACATACCGAATAATCCTAGAAAAACGAAAAAAACTTAACTTCGACCTAGATCACGAAGAAATACTTAATGAAGCAATAATAACTCACAATAATGCTATTCACTCCACAACCAAACTAACACCATTTGAGCTATTCACAGGTAGAACCCATATATTTAATAAAAACATAAAGTTTAATAACGAACACGAATACCTCAATAAATTGAACGAATTTAGATCACAACTCTACCCAAAAATTAAAAATGAAGTAGAGAAACTAGTAAATAAAAATATGCAGAAATTAAATTCAAACCGTGAAACCCCTCAAACTTTCCAAGAAAACGATATTATCTTCCGAAAAGAGTGTAGGCGAAATAAAATTACCCCTAGATTTAGCAAACAGAAAGTCCGAAAAGATAAAAAATTAACACTAATTGCATACAGAAACCAAAAACTACACAAAGGGAAAATTAAAAGAAAACGTAAATTTCAGATTAATTCTGGTGGTCCAAGCGCAGAACATGGAAATACAATTCCTCAACAACAGCCAGGGAATTCTGCCTCTACAACTGGGGACGGTTAGAATCATACGCTCATTTGAAAACTTGGTGCACATAGTAAGACTAGACAAGTACGAACAGACATTGAACAACATCCAATCCACCCTAAACAACTATAACGATACGCTTACGTCCGAAACACTAGCAGTACTTCAAATTAAACTTGACGAATTAACCCATAGGCTAAATACCCTCAAACCCATTCGAAGACTAAAACGAGGACTTATCAACGGAATCGGTTCACTCATCAAAGGTATAACAGGAAATATGGATGCGGACGATGGCGTTAAAATAAATAAAGAAATTGAGCAGCTTACGTTGAATCAATCCGGGCTTAATAATAAAATCAACAGCCAAACACGATTAAATAATGCATTCATGGAAAGATTTAGTAGCATTACCGACCACATCAATAGCCAAACACACACAATTAATAAACATTTTAAAGATTTTCAAAACCAAATAAAACAGGAACACAACACAATAATCCGATTGCAACACTTAAACCAAATGAGCTACAATATCGATCTACTAAATAATCATCTCGGTAATATCGCAGAAGCCGTAGTTCTTGCTCGTTTAAATACAATATCGAAACAGATTTTAGGAACCGATGAGCTAACAAAAATCTCACAAACCTTTCAAAAACAATCAGTGAGTATCGAGACCAATGAACAAATCTATGAACTATTAAACTTACAAGCATACTAATCATTCGAATATCATTTTCAACATCCAAATCCCAATCCTCACTAACGAAACCTCTTCCTTCTTCCACATCATGTACTCCCAATAAACCATACCCACAGAATACAAACTAAACCCTACGCAATTCCCATCCTAAAAAGTGTTCAACTACTTGATGCAAAATGCCCTAAAATCGAAGGAGTCTTTTACTGTCAAGAACAAATACTTCACAAAAATTGGAGTAATTCCAGGTGCATTGCTGACGTTATGAATGGACAACCAACATCCTGTCGACTCGAAGCCATCTCTGGTACACCAGAAGTATTCGAACCTGAGCCAAACTACGTAGTTTTCATCAACATGCCGGAAACTACCGTCAAATCGACATGCGGCTCCACCGACCGAACAATTTACGGTACAGGCTTGATCCGGTTCGAAAATTGCAATATCGAGATTTTCGACACTACATACAATGGCACAAAAACAACATTTTGGGACGAAATAAACATCTTTCCCGTCACCAAAACCAACGCAACATTCACCTTGAGAGAAGCCGACATGCACATCCCGGAGCAATACAGTTTCCCGAAACCAGAAAAAATCGAAGTAATGGACAACAGCACTTACCAAAGGAATATCACCCTGGACGTAACAACGATATTACTAATCATCATCGTCCTTTTGGTCATATGGCTACGAGTCAAGCAACAGCCTCCTGTAGCCAAAGAAATCGTTTCTACCCAGTTCCTTTAGAGCCACCCACTTAGGGGGGGGGGGGGGGGGGGAGTTACGGCAACACCTGCCGTACCATACTGCACCTGCCGTCCGTTTCATACAAACACCTGACACACCAAGCACGTGCCCAAGACGACCTCCAGTTAACTTTATCGAAACCTAAATCAACACATTATAAATTGCAATTCGATGCATTTCCTGTTTTTCCAAATTGATCAAGAAACAGCAATGTAATATTGTACTGCTGTTCTTGCACTTTGCAATTTTCCATAAATTAATCAGCATAAGCTTGTATTCAGTTTAGTTGTTACTCAATAAAGCTCAAATTAACATCAAATTTGTTTTTTTTACTGACCACTGGTTTCGTGGTCATAAGTCACACCAACAGGGAAAAATAAGCTCTCTTGCGTTTTGGACTGGGTGAGTGGACGGATGTCCGTGGCGAAGATTAACAGAAAACTACCGTTGGTTTTTCTTTTACATACGATAATCGGGTCGGGTTTGGACGGAGATACTTACATATTGAAGAGATACAAGTACATCGAATCAGGACGATCTGCAGGGTGGAAGTTGATACAAAATTAAAAATCGAGCGACAGGCGAGCGATCGAGAAGAAGTATCTGAAGGAGTGTACCAGGTAGCAGAGTGACCGATTTGAATCAAGGACAAGGAGGCCCCAGCGAGGCAGCAGTCGACGTCGCGGAGGATTAGACAGGTAGTGTGCACGCTATTTTTAGCCGATAGGTTTTTCTTTTTTTTGTCGATCAGATAGCATAAGTGATAGTTTGAAGTCTGAACTCTTGGAAAATTTGAAAAATTGAAATTTAGAATTAATAAGCAGGTTGATAACTAACGGAAAATTTTTAGCGAATAGATAAGTGAATATAAGTCAATAAAGCGTGGAGAAATATTATATTGTGAAAAGATCGGTTCTTGATTAGTGGTGTAAATTAATTCAGACAGCGGAATTTTTGATATCCCGACGTTATTTTTCGTGATCCTTTTTCCACGTATTAGTGCGCGCCGTCGCAACTTCTCGTTTCAGTGCGACGGCGATTCGGTAGTTTCGGTTGAATCGAAACGAGTGGCGCCCAACCCACGGCAATTTTCTTCGCGAGCAGAAGCCGGCCGGAACTACCGCCCTTTTATCCCAGTCGGGGAAAAAAGGGTTTTGGGACGTGTTGCGCTTGTAACGGTAATAAATTGGCGCCCAACGTGGGGCCAACGGTCGTAACGGTACACGGGAAAATTGTTGAGTTTCTTTGTCCCGTACTCGTGGGACTGAAAGTAAGTTTTCTTGAGTAGAAAAGGAAGTTTATTTCGATCGCTAAATTGAAATTTTCCGATTTGATTTTACCAATATTTGATATAAATTTTCATATATAAGTGGAAATCTTAGGAAAAAAAAACAAATATTAAACAGTTTGAATTCCCACAAAATAATTTGAATTCTGGTGTTAAAGTGTGGGGAAGTGCATGAATAAATAAGAAAATTTGTGTGAGTGTGTTAGCGTACTGAATTTCTGGAGCAGGAGTTTGAGAGTTCGGCAGGTTTTGTTTCAGCTCGCGGATCGCGGTTTAGGTTGCCAGTGGCCGAGTTTAACCGAGCTGATAGTATTCAGGTGTTCCTGTTTGATATACCCAGTCCCAAATTGTGGGAATACCAGTAGGAGCAGGAAAACTGAGTGTGATCCGATAATTCGGAACCTAGGAAAAAAAAATATATTTCGGAAGTATCTTTTGGAAACTCATACGGGAAATTGATTTTAGCTCTATACAGGATTGAGTTCTGGAAAAAGTGAATGTGATATTTGTAGTGTGGAATTAATTTGAATTGGAGCGAGTGTGAGTGAAGAAATATAAAGAAATACGTCGGATTTAGCGTGTGTTATAGAATCTAATCAATAGAGAAAACAGGCGAGGTTGCAGGTAGTTACGGGGATTTGTTGGTGAAAAGGCTGTGGACATTGATCCGGTCTTTCAAGGGCGTCATTGTGCTGAAAGTACGCATCGGGGTAGAGGTACTTTGTTTCTGGGTACTTCTGGTGGTTTAGAGCTGGTTCTTTTTGTCGTTGGCTGTTTAACTCCCGGGGGAGCACTTTCGAATCGAAAGACTAGAAAATTGCGCTATAAATCTCATTGCTTATTTTTGAGGCGTGCTACGATTCCAACCCAAGTATCATTGTAGTCGGCCAGGTCAGTGCTATCTACAATGAAAATTTTAGTAGATAGATCGTCCAAAGACGAACTCGTCTACGAGCTCGCTGTTAGGGGGTTTCCAGCTGACACCGTGGATAATATGAGAAAGACCCTGCGGGCGACATTAAAAGCAGAAACGGCTCTGGATACGTCATACATCGAGACGGACTATCCCTTTGCTTTCGATACTGATTTCGCGGAGCTATCAGCGAAGGCGGCGGAGATCGAGGAACTAGTGGCGAGAGTATCGGCCGATCAGACAGCTTCAGAGCATGTTAAGGCGAGAGTTAAAATCGAGTTTGGGTTTCGACGTTTAGGAAATTTGCAGGCGGTATCGAGAGAGCAGAAGGACGGGGCGAAAAACTTGCGCAATAGGCTCATTTTAGCGATGGGTGCTCTAGTAGAGAAGGTTGAGGGGCCCAGTGAGGATGAGGAGGATCAGCCTAAGGCGACTCAAGACGCAGCCACGCCACCATCCCCCAAGTCTGGAAGTCTGGTAGAAGTAGCCAAATGGGGGTTAAAATTTAGCGGAGACTCGTCAGGTTCAGTTAGCGCTTTCCTGGAGCGCGTAGAAGAGTTGCGACTGGCTAGAGGACTCACTAAACCTCAACTGTTTAAAGCAGCGGTAGACCTCTTTGACTCGCGGGCGCTAATTTGGTTTCGAGCCAACCGGGGCCTGGTCAGTTGCTGGGACGAGTTGGTGAAAGAGCTGAAAGCGAAGTTCTTGCCATCCGATTATGAGCACCGTCTATGGGAAGAAATTCGGAGGCGAACTCAGGGCGAGAGCGAGTCGATCGGGGTCTACGTGGCTATTATGGAACGCCTTTTCAGCCGTTTAGAAACAAGCTGCTCAGAAGAAGAAAAACTACGCTTGCTGCGGAGAAACATAGCACCGTTTTACCAACAGCAGCTGTGCTTGACTCCGGTGGCTTCTATCGCGGAGCTAGTAAAGATGGGCCGGACTCTGGATGCCACGAGGGCATCAGTTGGGGCATTTGCGCCTCCTAGTACACGACCCAGGCGATGTCTCGAACCAGACTTAGCGTATGTGGGCCCAGGAGGTAGAGAGCTAGTTTCAGCGTTGGCAGTGACTAGCAGAATTCAGTGTTGGAACTGCAAGAGGGATGGACATATGTTGCGGGATTGTACTGAACCTCGGCGCTGTTTCGGATGTGGTCGTCAGGGTGTAATGCGGTCTGCCTGTCCAAATTGCCGGGCTCGAAGCCAGGGACAATGATCAGGACCTCGACCAAATCACGGTTCTTCGGGAAACGAGCGTCGTGTCCACTAGGCGGTCGGGTAGGCACTACGACAAGGCCGCAGCAGGAAGATAGTCAGCCGATGGTGGATTATGCCCTAGTAAAAGGAAAACAAGACAGTTGCCCACACTTGAGAGTGGATATAGAGGGCGTCGATATGGAGGGGCTGTTGGACTCGGGGTAAGTCGCACAATTTTGGGAGAAAAGGAGTGGTCTCATCTGGCGAGGAAGGGATTAAAGCTAAACCGGGAGAAAGTTGAAGAAGTGCGACTCGCGAATGGCGACACCTGTTCTGTAGCAGGGGAGATTCAGCTAAAGTTTACCTTAAACGGGAGAGTACATCAGCTGGACACATTGGTCATACCATCTATTCCTCAAGAAGTGATCCTTGGGGTCGACTTCTGGCAGCGTTTTGGTGTCGTATTGGACATGCAGGGACAGCAGTGGACCTCAATTGCATCGGCTGAAGTGGTGCCAGGGCAAGCGCTGCGGAGTCAGTCCCGCTTGTCAGAACTTGAGTAAGGGATCCTACAGAGTTTGTTGGAGGAGCAGTTCAGATTAATGGGTGCGGGTCTGGGTTGCGCTAAATTTGTCAAACATACTATTAAGACAACAGCTAGTCCTATCAAACAGAGGTACTATCCTGTCTCCCCAGCAGTGCAGAAACAAATCAACGTTGAGTTGGAGGAGATGTTGAAGTTGGGAGTGGTCGAGCCATCGTCAAGCCCGTGGTCGTCACCGATTTTGCTGGTACGCAAGAAGGACGGGTCGTACCGGTTTTGTGTAGACTTCAGGAAGGTAAATGCAGTATCAGAGAAAGACGTTTATCCGCTGCCCTATAATTCTACCACATTAGATAAGTTACGCAACGCAAAATACCTTTCGACATTGGATGTTAAGCTTACTGGCAGGTGCCAATGGCGGAGGATTCTCGGCAATATACAGCTTTCACCGTGCCGGGAAGGGGCCTTTTTCACTTCTTGAGAATGCCGTTTGGTCTACACAACTCGGGTGCGACGTGGCAACGCCTGATTGATACGGTGTTGGGTCCCGCACTAGAACCATATGTGTTCACTTACCTCGACGACATTATTGTGGTAACTCAGACATTTGAGCAACATATCGAGATTTTGCGCGAGGTTTTCGGTCGTCTGAGGGAGGCGGGTCTACGTGTGTCTAAGGAAAAATGTCATTTCTGCCGGGCGAAGCTTCGGTATCTGGGATATCTGGTGCACGAAGAGGGCCTCCACGTCGACCCAGAAAAGGTGCAGGCGGTGAGTGACTTCCTGCGACCAACTTCGGTCAAGCAGGTCAGGCAATTTCTGGGTATGGTATCTTGGTACCGGAAATTTATACCTAACCATGCGACGTTAGTAGCACCTCTTAACGATCTTTTGAAGAAAGGCAGTAAGTTTGTTTAGACGAAGGAAAGCGAACAGGCGTTTGTTGATTGCCGGACGAAATTGACTTCCGCACCAATTTTGGTATGTCCCGATTTCGAACTGCCGTTCAAAGTGCAGACGGATGCATCTGACGTGGGGATCGGGGCGGTTTTGAGCAAGGCACATCCAACAGGGGAGAAGGTAGTGTGCTACCTAAGTCGGTCACTATCCAAACTCGAAAGGCAGTATTCGACCACTGACAAGGAGTGCTTAGGGGTGTTGTGGTCTATTGAGAAACTCCGTCCGTATATTGAAGGCACCCGATTTGTAGTGATTACCGATCACCATTCTTTGGTTTGGCTACATAGGTTGAAAGATCCAACCGGAAGATTGGTGAGATGGGCTGTTCGTCTCCAGCAGTTCGATTTCGAAGTGGTACATCGAAAGGGGAAGGACCATATGGTTCCAGACGCACTCTCACGGGCTGTTGTTAACGTGAACTGCGTTTCTACCAACCCAGAGAAGGATAAGTGGTTTGGGAACATGAGGGAGAAGGTACGAGGGAACCCGGACCAATACCCGAAATGGAAGGTCGAAGGAGATGTGATATGGAAGCGGGTCGAGGGTTGGTATCCCGAGCTCCAGGAAGTCGACAGGTTGAAGAGGGTGGTTCCCTCATCCGAGAGAGCAGGGCTTTTGGTTCGGTACCATGACGAACCTACGGCTGGACACATGGGAATAAAAAAGACCTTGGATCGACTGACACAACACTTCTATTGGCCAAAGATGGCAGGAGATGTGGAGAAGTATGTTCGGAGCTGCAAAGTCTGCCAAGCGGTTAAAGTAGAGCGGAGGTCTCCTATGGGGCAGATGGTGTGGAGCAGATGGAAGGAGTGAAGAGGCGACTTCCCCATGGGAAATGATCTGCGTTGATTTAGTTGGACCTCTACCACGATCTCCGCATGGTCATGCCTACATCCTGACAGTGGTGGACTATGCCACCAAGATGCCACTACTATTCCCCTTGAGGAAAGCAACGGGCGCGGCAGTCGTTCGCTTGCTCGAGGAACACGTCGTGTTTTTGTTTGGTGTTCCGCGAGTCATTGTAGGTGACAATGGTGTACAATTTCGATCCAAAGAACTCGCGCGAGCCGCAGAGGCTCTTGGCATTACATTAAAGTTCACTGCACTGTATCACCCGCAAGCGAATCCAGCAGAACGCGTGAATCAGAACATCAAGCGCCTGCTAAGATCATACGTGTCTGAGAATCACAGGGAATGGGATAAGGTACTGCCGAAGGTCGGTTGTGCTCTACGAACATGCACCCACGAAAATATGAAGGTAACTCCCTATTTCCTGAATTTTGGAAGGGAAATGACCATCCACCCGGGGATCCCTAAAGGCCCAAATGCGTATGAGAATGGCCGTGGTGTGAACGATGGAACCAAGAAGGTGAAGTTGTTAAGTAAGGTCCGAGAAGAGGTTCGCGAACGTTTGAAGATGGCGGCACGGAAATCAAAATCACGCTATGATCTGCGGCATCGGGACGAGCAATTTCTACCAAAGGGTCTGGTATGGCGTCGAAATTATGTCTTGTCGGACGCGGCAAAGTACTTCTCTGCCAAACTAGCACCAGAGTATGTAGGACCGTTCACGGTGAGAAGGAAGGTGTCCGGTTGGACGTACGAGCTTGAAGATTCCGACGGGAAAGTTATGGGCGTGTGGCACATCAAAGATCTCAAGCGCTACGTGGTATGAGGTCATGGAGTAAAGTCCTGAAATTATCGTTGGATACGAAGTATTCTTCAACTTGCGAAAACAAAAAAAAAAAACCACCGAGGTATTTTGCTAGGGTACTAATGATTGGTGGTGGAACTAGAATATAAGAGGGTTAGATTAGTGGTGGCGGTGTAAAAGTATTCAAACTTTAGCATAGGTTGGTGGGGGGCTAGCATAAGTTTTCACGTGTGGTGTAGTAGCCTGGTTGAATTGTGATGGAATAATTAGCGATAGACGGTTGTACAGATTAAGGCTGGTACTGAGTTAACCGTGTGGCTAAGTTCTGACATGTCTCCATTATCTAGTCATTCTTTCGAGCGAAAATTTGGGCAATGGAGAGAAGCAGAGACACTGCTCATTTCTGCCAGATACAATGCCAAGAATTTCATTTTTCGATCGTTTTCCTTATTGGAATGACATTCGCACTGCTTCATGTTCAAATTAAAACACCAAATGTCACTTTTTAGCTTGAAAGAATGAACTGCACAAACTAAACTGGCGTGAAATGATGGGAGACATGTGTTATGACCAGGGCAAATCGCCGAGATCTATGCTGGGGTGTGACTAGCACTTGAACTAGCACACCAATTATAATAATAAAATTTAATGTTGGACCAGGGCGAATCACCGAGATCTATGCTGGGGTATGACTAGCACTTGAACTAGCACACCAATTACTATATCTGAAAATACTCGTCTTCAAATAAAAGGCTCAACGCTTGAACGCCAACTGATTTATTTTCCTATTCTAACATTCTTATATACGAATTACAAGTTAAAAAAAATATACAAATTGCATATACAAATTACAAGTTAACAAAAATGTTGCTGAGGCAGCGTCCCACGAATTCACATGCAATTCGTGGATACAGTCGACTCATAGTTACATTCGAATCATATTTTCTGCAAATACGGAATGTTCATGGGAATGAAACCATAGTAGTCAAAACAAACTGCTGACTGTATCTACGTTGCATGTGCATTCGATGTAGACGATGTCTAGTGGTGTCGGATGGTCCTCCGTCAGACGACGGAATTTCTTGATGTTCATTAACGTTGCATGTGCATTCGATGTAGATGATGTCTAGAGATGTCGGATGGTCCTCCGTCAGACGACGGAATTTGATGATGTTCATTAACATTCTCCCCCCGTTGAATGGATATTCAACAGGCAGTTATACGTTAACGCTAAAGTCCGACGCCTGGTGCTGTCTGGGAGCTGGGGTTGGCCTTCCCTTGCAAGTCCACTTCGGCCTTCGTAGCATGAGATACGCGATGATCATGACCCCAATAGCCAGGGCAGTGTAGCTGATGCTAAAATGGTGAACGCTCTCCTGCTGATATTTGTCAGGAAAGTCAAGAATCTTTTGGTGTTTTAATGAGTCATGAATTTCAGTTAGTTGCTGTAGCTTCGCTCGGTACTCCCGATGATCCAAAGGTGCAATCGACCTAAATTGTTGCGTGTCGACAGGTGTTTGTACGGTTCCAAGACTCGAGTACGATGATGATCGATTACTTGAGAATATTTGATGTCCCTGAATGCTGGTGGAATTGAATTTCACCACGCAGTTAGGGGCAATGCTTAATAGTCCTGATCCCTCTATGGCTAATTGTAACATGTCGCCGCCGCATACTGCATTCAAACGGGTTGTAGAGGTAACGCCATAGATCCATTGGTTTTTATAATTAAGCTGAGTCCAACCGCGGTCAGGGCTTATTTCCTTCAAGTTGCAGTGCTCGTCGTTAAGTTATTGAACATATGTATTTCACAGGCGCATAGCTCGGCTCCCCTCCGATAGATGGGGCTATTAGGATTACAAAAATATTTTGTGTGGTCAAGAGCTAGGCAATCCTTTACTTCCGAGGTATCCAACGGAATGTATTCGTCCCGATGTAGATTTATTGCCAAATGAGTTGAGCATGGTATCAACGCTGCTAGTTTTCCGTTGATTCCCAACGGTGTGGGTATAATTCTGAATAGGTTGAATCGGGTTTCGCTTGCCAAAGGTATGGTTATCTTGAAGATAATATTACTGGTCGTCACTCCTCCTAGAACTGACATTAATTTGCATAGCTGTGTGAGATCATCTTGCTGCAACGGTAGGTGTACTGATTTCGGCAGGTGGGTTCGAATGGATACTAGCTCCGGCTTTAGTTGTTCCGAGGATAGCAGAATGGGACTCAACTGCCCGTGGTGCGTGTTAGTCAATGTGTCCAATATGGCCGATTGTATGCGATATAAGTTCCCGGCGATCAATGTAAGCTGGGTGGTTATTGAGAAAACATTTTTGTACGCCCTAAGCTTTATTTGCTCCCCGTTGGGTTCCTGTATAGTGTTCATTATTATTGCGATCTGGTTCTTCAGTACTTTGAACTTCCCCTCAGTAGCCTCTTGATCGCTCTTCATGATATTTATGGTTGAATCAATGATGGATGTTTGATTCCGTAGTAATCGCATTAGATGATTTTCGTCTCTCTTTACGGTGCTTATGATTTCGGACATTTGGTCGGCGTAGCTGGAATCAAGGATCCCGAACAGTGAGTTGGCTATATTTCCCACTTTATTGACTGCTCCTCGTTTCAATCGTTTTGGCGTGAATTGATGTTGCCTCGCTCTATTTCCGAATACACGTGTTGAAACATAGCAACTAAATGGTTGCAAGTATCTTCCCTTTCAAGAGGGCGACATAAATGCTCCAATGCCGCAGTCCCGTTTTCCAAAGCTGCCATCTCTGACCTAAATGGATTGAGGTCGAAATAAACGATCAATTGCCATTGGGTGGTGATCAATTCCATGTTGCCCATGTGCTCGAAGTAGATTCCTGGTAAGGGTTTGAACTTCTGGATGGTAACCGAGCTAGCTATGACTATTGGTAATGTCATCAGAACCGTTAGTAAGGTTGTTAAAATATTGGCGCCTGACAGCTTGGTTCGTTTTCTTGGTCGAGAATCCTCGTCTTCCAGACGTGCGGTAGCAGTTGCTGAGCTCGGTTGGTGTTCACTTTCCGTTGTATTTTCGATATCCGTCTTTTCAATTGGCAGGGCAGGAATACACGTGTTGAAACATAGCAACTAAATGGTTGCAAGTATCTTCCCTTTCAAGAGGGCGACATAAATGCTCCAATGCCGCAGTCCCGTTTTCCAAAGCTGCCATCTCTGACCTAAATGGATTGAGGTCGAAATAAACGATCAATTGCCATTGGGTGGTGATCAATTCCATGTTGCCCATGTGCTCGAAGTAGATTCCTGGTAAGGGTTTGAACTTCTGGATGGTAACCGAGCTAGCTATGACTATTGGTAATGTCATCAGAACCGTTAGTAAGGTTGTTAAAATATTGGCGCCTGACAGCTTGGTTCGTTTTCTTGGTCGAGAATCCTCGTCTTCCAGACGTGCGGTAGCAGTTGCTGAGCTCGGTTGGTGTTCACTTTCCGTTGTATTTTCGATATCCGTCTTTTCAATTGGCAGGGGGGACAGACGATGGATCGCTCTTCTAAAAATGCCCTTTGCTGTTTTGACATTAACGACTCGAACTAGCCCATCGTCACCTTTGTAGATTTGGACTATTCTCCCTAGAGGCCACTGCATCACGGGGAGGTTGTCTTCCTTGATGATCACCATCATACCAGGCTTAATATTTCGTTCCTGCTCCTTCCATTTGTGTCTGTACTGCAATTCGTTCAGATATTCGCCACTCCAACGTTTCCAGAATTCATTTTGCAATTGCTTTACCAATTTCCAGCGCGTAAGTAAGCCTGTGCTGGGTGACTCTGCCTGTTGATCAGCGAGGGCTGTTAATGGTTCACCTATTAGGAAGTGTCCAGGCGTTAATGCGCTTAAATCATTTGGATCTGCAGACATTGGTGTTATTGGTCTGGAATTTAGGATGGCTTCGATTCCGACCACAGCGGTTTCAAGTTCCTCATAGGTTAATGACGCCGTGCCAATGCTTCGCAAAAACAGATGTTTCGCCGATTTAACGGCAGCTTCCCACAAGCCGCCGAAATGGGGTGCTCTTGGTGGGATGAAGTGAAAATTGATGTGTTTCTTGTTGCATAGGCTAATGATTTTTTCTTGTGAGTGGGTCGAATAGATTGTATCTTTCAGCTCAGCTAACTGATTTCGAGCCCCAACAAAATTAGTAGCGTTGTCACAGTATAGATGGGAGCAGTGACCTCGTCTACCAAAGAATCGTCTTAAGGCCCCAATGAAAGCTTCAGTTGACAGATTGCTGACTACTTCCAAATGTACAGCTTTGGTTGTGAAGCAACAGAAAACGGCGATATATGCTTTATGGGGTTTCTTGCCTCTTACTTGATAATGCACCCATATAGGCCCGCAAAAATCAACTCCTGCATTAAGAGAAGGTCGGGCCGGTTGCGTCCTTGTCCGAGGTAGGTTTCCCATCATCTGTGTTAGTAATTTGGGCTTGGCTTTCGCACATCGAATGCAATGCTGAACGACAGACCTGGCTAACGACTTGCCTTTGAGCGGCCAAAATTGCTGCCTCGTAATCGCTAGTAATGTTTGTGGCCCGCAATGTGCATTTTCTCGGTGAAGACACTCCATCAGAAGCTTTGTAATGGGGTCTGAGTATGGAATTAGCATTGGATGTTTGGCATTGTATGAGAGATTTCACGCTTCTAAACGTCCTCCTACTCTGATAATCTGGTCTTCGTCCAAAAATGGGGCGAGACTACTTATTGGGCTTGTCTTGTTAACTTCGCCAAACTTCTTTAGCTGCTTAATTTCTTCTTGGAAATCTAATTTTTGCATCTGCCGAATAATCATGGTGAGAGCATTCTCTAATTCGCATGGTGTTATTGTAAGCGTTCCCGGTGGCCTAGTTTTATCCTGGGTCATGAATCGTCTTATGTAGACGATAATGCGCTGCAATTTTCTGAAGCTGCCCTTGTGGTTGATTTTGTATATAATATCATCTACCTCATTAGCGGCCATCGCCATGGTTTGTTGCACCAAGGATTTTTTCCGTTCAGCATTACTGTCGGGCTGCTTGCCCTTAGTATACGGTGGTGGCCATAATGACTCATTTCCATGTAAGAATAGAGGACCGAAAAACCATAGACTGCAAGCGGCTAGTTTTTCTTGGGATAAACCTCTTGATACAACATCGGCTGGATTCAGTTTTGTGCTGACGTGGCGCCACTCTGTGGTCTTTGTTAATTCTTGTATTTTAGCAACTCTATTTCCTACAAAGACTTGAAACGTTGCTGGTTCTGAGTTAATCCATGCCAACACTATCTCTGAATCCGTCCAACAAAAGGTTTCAACATTTTCGTAGCCCAAATCTCGCTTTATCCTTGTGACAAGCTGAGATGCCAATAAGGCTGCACATAGCTCCAAACGCGGTAGCGATTGTCGTTGTAACGGGGCCACTCTAGATTTAGCACACAGCAGATGTACCAATAATCTCTTGTCTTCAGTGAACGCGCGTAGATAAACAGCTGCACCATACGCCTTCTCACAGGCATCAGAAAAGGTGTGAATCTGGATCGCTGTTGGTTTTGAACCGCCGTATACATGTCGTGGGAACTGTAGATTGTCCACCGCCTTTAAGTGGTCTCGGAAGTGCAACCAATTATCTCGTAGTTGCGCGGGAAGCTCGTCGTCCCAATCCAGTTTTTGCTGCCACAATTGCTGGAAAAATATCTTTGCTGAGACCACTACTGGCGCCATCACACCTAATGGATCAAAAAGACTTGCCATATCTGAGCTCACGACCCGTTTCGTTATTCTATCATTGTTTCTGCATCTAGTTTTGACTCGAAACTGGTCATGTTTAGGTAACCATGTAAGTCCCAACGTATTTATTTTGGCACTGGCTTCGTGGTCAACGTTCAGCTCGACCTCTTGGTCTGTAAGTGGAATGCCTTCTAACAGCTGAGGATGATTCGAGCCCCATTTTCGAAGCTTGAGCCCCGAATTCTTCAAGATGCCAATAAGTTCTTGCTGTGTTTGCTTTGCGTCGTACAAGTTATCTGCGCCTGTCATAACGTCATCCATGTAAAAATCCTCACGGAGGGCTCGAGCTCCTTGAGGGCTCCTGAGTCGGTTTTCCTGTGCGAGGGTTTGCAAGCATTTGGTAGCTAGATACGGTGCTGACCTGGTTCCATACGTAGCGGTGCAGAGTTGATAGACCTTTAACTAATCCTTGGGACTACTTCTCCAGAAGATTAATTGGAATTTTCGATCTTCATGCCGCATCAAGACTTGCCGGTACATCTTCTCAATGTCTGATGTAAATACATATCGTGGCAATTGAAATCGAAGGAGAATGGAGAACAAATCACTCTGAATAGTTTGGCCGGTGTGTAAAATATCATTTAGTGAGTAGCCCGTCGATGTTTTACAGGAGGCATCAAAAACGACCCTGAGCTTGGTGGTACTGCTCTCAGGCTTAAGCACATAGTGATGTGGAAGGAAATAAAATGGTGAGCTCACTTCACTAAGATTTATCTCCTTCATATGGACTAGCTCGTCGTATTCCTCCATGAATCTTGTGTATTGCAACTTAAGTTCGATATTTTTTTCCAACTTTCGTTCAATTGCGTAGAAGCGATTTAATGCGATTTGTTTTGATTCCCCGAGGACTTCAGGATTTTCTGACATCGGCAGCGCAACGATAAATCTATTCGATTGGTCCCTTTCAACTGTCTGTGAAAATTGAGCTTCACATCGTCTTTCTGCCTGTGTTAATGTTGAAGCCGACGTGTTTAGATATTCAAGCTTCCAGAACCGTTCCATGAGCTGGCTGGTTCTATCTTCATCTTCACTATAGATACCACAAGTTGCCGCTATCGATGATGCATTGTCAATTTTTCCTGTAATAATCCATTCAAGCGTTGTGTTTTGTAGTACCGGCAGACCATCTCCTAATTTGACCTGACCGGCTAATATCAACTGGTGGTAGAACTCAGCTCCCAATAAAATATCGATTTTAGCTGGTATGTTAACTCGTGGATCTGCTAAGCTGATATTTTCCGGAATGGGCCAGCCAGTACTGTCCAGATATTGCGTTGGTTGGTGTGTTATGATACTGGGCAGTACGAATGCCTCAATGCGGGCAGTGTAGTTGCTTGCTCTCGATCTCATTTCGGTATTAATTCGTGTCACCGATTCTCGCTTGCCCTCACCAACACCAAGAATCATCATCTTGTCAGACTTTCGTGATATGTTGAGTTTTTTAGCCACTCTTTCAGTGATCAAATTTACTTGTGATCCTGCATCAAGTAGCGCACGACATTCTAACGTTTGGCCGTCATTAGCAACGAGATTTATAATTGCTGTTCCCAGCAGAACATAGCCCCTGTGTCCGGCATTCTGTGCTGCGATCAGGACTATTGATGGGTTTTCCTGCTTACTCTGCGTCTTCATCTTGTCTGCTTTGTTTGTCAATTTTGCACAAGCGTCAACTTCGATCGAGGTACCAATGATCCCCCTTGGTTCTAAATGGAGAAGAGTATGATGCCGTTTATTGCACTTCATGCATGAACGAGACTGGCAATTCTTGGCAACATGTCCTGATTTCAGACAATTGGTGCATTAGCTCTGTTTGCGTACTAGTGATAGACGCTCCTCTGGGGCTAGTTTTAGGAACGCTGGGCAAGCGAACAGTGGATGATTTAGATTGCATGATACACATGCCTTATTCGGTGAACGTGATGTGACTGAGGCTACTGTCCTCGTCCCACAAAGCCTTCTTGATAACCGTCCACAGCCTACGGCTTCAAACGACTGGAAACGCCGCTCAAGAAACTCCAGGAATTCGTTCAATGGCTGTAATATTCGTGGGTTCTTCAAAGACTGCTCATAAAGGCTTTGAGTTTCCTTGTTTAATTTTCTCACTACGATATGTAGGATTATTGGATCCCATGTCGTTGTATCAATTCGTGAATTAATCAAACCCATGCAGCATTCCCTTGTTGTGTCATGGAGGTGTTTAATCTCAGCTGCTGAGTCACCAGTTATGGTCGGCTGGGTAATTAACCTGTCCAGTATTCGTGCAACTGTCAGCCGAGTATTGCTATACCTTTCTGTGAGAATGATCCACGCTGAGTCGTAATTCTCACTGGTTACAGGTAGATGTCGGATGAGACGTTCAGCCTCGCCTTGCAAGTTCGTCTTCAAAAACCACATCTTTTCAACGTTGCTTAGTGATTGGCTGTGTATCATTTGCGAAAATAGGTCCTGAAACTGTGGCCATTTTAAGTAATCGCCATCGAAGATTGGCACAGTGACTTGTGGCAGCTTCAATTTTGTACTTCGCATGCCTTCTGCTGATGTCAAACTCGATTGCAGACACGTTTGTAGGGATATCAATGTATTTTGCACCCGATCTTCAGCCTGCAAATAGGCGTCCAAATTGAACTCTATATCGCCTGTTCCAGCCACCATCATTTCTTGATGCTGTCGGATCTCACTCCAATATTGATTTAGAGTGGAAATTTTCAACTCGTGAAATGGTTTTGATTGCCCATCTCCGATTGTTTCTATAGCATCCATTAACCTTGTAATGGCTTGCAGTTTGAACTGCTGCTGATGAAGAAGACTATTGACGCCTTCTCCATAATTCCGGCTGGTATCGCCTGCTCCACTAGAAGAGTCGACACCTTTCGCTAACAGCTGCTGCATGCTGTCAAGTGCCTTTGCGAACTCGGAATGTACTTGCGCAAAATATTGCTTGTGAAAGTACTCATGATCAGCCTGAGTTTCAACAAACTCTGCCAATTCCTTGTCTCGACCGTCGAATTGCTGCCACAATTCCGATAACTCCTTAATGCGCTTCTGCAAGTATTCTCTAGTTTTACGGGGTAGAGAATCCTTCTTAAAGTTTCTTATAATGTTTATTATTTGTTTGCCAGTCTCCGACTGCTGCTGCACCAAGAGCGCAAATTTAGGATCCATCTCGCTTATCAGATCTCCAATCTTCGCCAAACAGGAACGTGAACGAGTGTAACACCGATCACGTCGGGGTCACCAAGAATTTAATGTTCGGACCAGGGCGAATCGCCGAGATCTATGCTGGGATGTGACTAGCACTTGAACTAGCACACCAATTATAATAACAAAATTTAATGTTGGACCAGGGCGAATCACCGAGATCTATGCTGGGGTATGACTAGCACTTGAACTAGCACACCAATTACTATATCTGAAAATACTCGTCTTCAAATAAAAGGCTCAACGCTTGAACGCCAACTGATTTATTTTCCTATTCTAACATTCTTATATACGAGTTACAAGTTAAAAAAAATATACAAATTGCATATACAAATTACAAGTTAACAAAAATGTTGCTGAGGCAGCGTCCCACGAATTCACATGCAATTCGTGGATACAGTCGACTCATAGTTACATTCGAATCATATTTTCTGCAAATACGGAATGTTCATGGGAATGAAACCATAGTAGTCAAAACAAACTGCTGACTGTATCTACGTTGCATGTGCATTCGATGTAGACGATGTCTAGTGGTGTCGGATGGTCCTCCGTCAGACGACGGAATTTGTTGATGTTCATTAACGTTGCATGTGCATTCGATGTAGATGATGTCTAGAGGTGTCGGATGGTCCTCCGTCAGACGACGGAATTTGATGATGTTCATTAACAACATGTTTCAGTGCCATCTACGATTTCGATGCGAAAACGACTTCGAAGCAACTTTTCATGCTAAGAACCGAATACAACTCTTGTTCATTTTCAAGCTAAATTCTCGCCGAGACAGATTTCACGTGAAATCTTGTATGAAAATTTCATGTGAAATCGAACTCAGTACTGTGCTTTATGTGTGGTTTTGCCGTATAGAATAGGTGGTGGTTATCCCGGAATTTAGAGTTTTGAGTTTATGCGATTACATAAGGGTTAGTTTTAGTTAGGTTAGATGGGCAGAAACTTAGATATAAATGAGTGGGCTAGTTTTTTTGAATACTTAAGACATAATTGAAATGAAATTAAATGAAGTCAATGATGAAATTAAATGCATACCATGAACGAGTGATTGCCTCCCAGAAGGTCCTTATATATATATTTTTTTCCTTATTCCTTTATTATTCCTTTTTCCTTATTATGGCGCTTCATTATTATGGCCTTTCCTTTCATTATTTTTCCTTTTTTGTTTTCCATTCGGACTCGGGTACTTCCTTGATTTCCGAGTTTCACCTAAAATCGAGTTCGTTCGGCATAAGTGGTTGATGTAGATAGATGAGTTTCAATCCCAACACCAAAACAATACAAGAGTCAGAAGTAAAGCATGTATTTTAAGAAACATAGGTGTAGAGGAGTTCAGAGATAGAGTGATAGAATGGATGAGTGCGTGAAGAGCAAACCAGAATTCAAGAAGAAAAAAAACTCTAGCGCACCTGAACCGCTAGAAACACTAATGTTCGAAGAACAGTAGAAGAATCGTGCAGGTTTTGAGTGCATATTCCACCACATGTGCTGCTTATTACGGCCAAACTGTTTCAAATGCCACGTTTTACTTTCGTCTTAAGAATGCATTATAACTCATATGGTGCAAGGTTTCAGATATTACCACTGGCATGAATTTCAACGTTTATGAGAGCAAAACACGGGTTAATTATATTCGTTATCAGTTGGTTATTTCACATAATTTTGAAAGCAGCATCTCATATAACATCAATGAAGAAAATGCTCAGTGCCTGCAGCACTGTAACTGAAGTTGGTGTTTGGGGCTGCGATCCGAAAAATTTGCAGAACTTTGCGAATTGTAACATCGGTTATTTATTTTCATTGTAAATGTTTCCGGTATGTATACTAACTGTAAGCATTTATTGATACAAAAGTAGCACAACCGACTCGTGCTGGCAACCTTTCGCCAGTATCAAATCCAAGAATATATCAAATCTGCTTCACGTTGTTTAATTACATTCGAAGTTATAGGAGTATAAAGAAATTTAGGGTTACCTGCAGCGAGTTTTTTCAAATGATCGAAAGCTTAATATTTGCTGTTTATTGTCACTACAATATCATTACCATTTGAAAATTCTACGATAAAACCGCTTAATAAAGATATTGCAATTAAACACAAAACCAACAATAGCTGGCAGCCCTATCGTGTCTTTTCAACCAAATTTGGCCTGAATAATGTTTATGACAGGTTTCATTAATTGTATGAAATTCGTATTGATTTCATGACTGCACTGGAAGTTATAGTACAAAAAGTTTTATTTTCCTGAGCGAATTTTCAAAACCAAAGACACAAAAATTACCATAGCAGGTAGCACCAATCAAATTTTTCAACCAAATTTCCACCAAACAGAGATTAGAGTTAGGTTTAGCTTCTGTGTCAATTTCATGAAAATCTGGTAACTTATTCACATTTCATAGGGCAAAAAGCAGTTTTTTTTCTTTGTAATTTTTCAAGATGGCACCACTGGCACAGAGTTGCCCACAATTCAAAATCGCTCCTATCAAATCTGGTCTTACTTAAGTCCAATGCATTCTGTAAATTTTAGCTGTATCTGATTATTGGTTCGTGAGTTTCCGTGAACAGAAGTTTTTGATGCTAAAAATATAGGTTAACTGGGAGAGGGTTACCGTTCTTGTCCGACATGAAATTTCCAAAGTTTTATTTTGAACGTGTAGATAAAACATAAGATTTATATACAGATTGGTTTTATTGTAAGAAACGGACATTTTTTTGAATATTCGATGGTTTGAATGTTTTTACTTCCAAATTTTTTTTTTCAAAATGAAGACACCAAAATTATCATAGCTGGCAGCTCCAATCAAATTTTTCGACCAAATTTCTACCAAACGTGGCTTAAAGTAAGGTCCAGCAATTGTGTAAGTTTCGTCAAAATCGAACGATTCAATCAGAATTTATAGGGCTAAAAACAGTTATCTTTTTTAGTGGTTTTTCAAGATGGCACCACTGGCACAGAATTGCCCGCATTTCAAAATCACTTCTATCAGACCTGGTCCTATTTAAGGTCAATACATGCTGTGAATTTCAAATAATTCTGCCCATCGGATCGTGAGTTTCCGTGAACAGAAGTTTTTGATGCTAAAAATATAGGTAAATTGGGCAAGGGTTGCCAGGCGTGCCCGTTATACCTTATCTTTTTTTTTTTTTTGGTTATGTAAACAAAGCACAAGATTTACATATGAAAGGCTTATTTTTGAAGAAACTGCATTTTTTCAAGAGAGACGATGATTTGGAGGTTTTCACTTTCAGTGCCTGCCCTAGCTACAGGGTTGCCAGCACGCTCATTAAAAGCCACACAAATCTACAACTAAATAATATCAATATGTCCTGAAAATTTGGTAATGATTGAATAGCTCTGTCAAAAGTTATCGAAATTTAAAAATTTTCAAATTTTCCCGTCCTCTTTTTAGGCACCCAGCGCACACATAGGGTTAAAATATTCCAAAGCATTATCCGATTCATATGTAAAACACGTTAGAAATTTATTTTATTAACTTTATTTTTGCGAAAATCATTTGTGCACGAAATAATAGGTATATTAAAAATATCACTTAAATGCCCGCCGGCGCGAAAATGTTTACAATAACTGACATTTAAAGAGACCTGGACCTATTCTGCATATACACCAATGTATCCTGAAAGTTTCAGCTCAATCGAATGGCGCGTTCCCGAGATTATCTCACTGAAATTTTTTGTACATATATATATATATATATAAAGAAATATGAATTTTTGGCCGAATCGATTTTAATACTAATGTTCTTCGAACATTAGTAAAAAAACATATAGTTTATTTTTTTTATTAGAAACCTAACGCGTGGATTAACTTTCAAACAAAATGCGGAATTCATGAACTCGGCACGGGTGACGGTCGTAGAAAATTGTCGAGAATTTCTAAGAAATTCTCTGAAGTGAGGGTGGTGTCACGGCGTAATAAATTGCGCGCGTTCGGTTTTTAAAAAAAAAAAAATCTCCACCGCCATCCTAGAACGAGGGCGATGGAGATTTACGAGCAGAGATATCCATTTGATAGATCCGCGTCTGGGTTAACCTAGGTTAGTTACATAATAACAGATAGGGTTAAGTAAACAAGGCCGTCGTCACAATTGCTCACTAGTCCTATGCAATTAGTATGTTGTCAATTTAATACATAATTAGTAGATAGCAACAGATAGGATTAGATCGACAACGAGAAAACAACACGAGAAAAATGCTGCAACAAGAAACAGGTCGAGCACCAAACATCAACATCAACATCAGCGACAATCACGACATGAATAAAACCCCGATATTCCGGCAGCAATCCGGCCTAAACTCACGACACACACAAGAGAACACGGCACAGAAAGGACGCCCGGTCCGCGGTCATAGAAACGAACTACAAAATCACCCAAAGAACTTAAATCTAACAACTTACTAATAGTCCACTATGTCTTTCGGACTTACCAACCGCAATGACAGCTCTGGTTGTCAAACGGCGGGTGGAACAGATGTTCCGCGGGTGAAGATCGGAACGGAATTAGCGGATATGGGCCGAGGTGAAGTTCAGCTGTGGATCGCCCGAGATCACAGCTGAGTTTAGTGAACTCAACGGGTTCGAAAAATTCCGTTGCCGACAAAAGTTTTCATGCGCGCCAACACGGAAAAATAAGCTCTCTTGCGTTTTGGACTGGGTGAGTGGACGGATGTCCGTGGCGAAGATTAACAGAAAACTTACGTTGGTTTTTCTTTTACATACGATAATCGGGTCGGATTTGGACGGAGATACTTACATATTGAAGAGATACAAGTATATCGAATCAAGACGATCTGAATCAGAACATCAAGCGCCTGCTAAGATCATACGTGTCTGAGAATCACAGGGAATGGGATAAGGTTCTGCCGAAGGTCGGTTGTGCTCTACGAACATGCACCCACGAAAATATGAAGGTAACTCCCTATTTCCTGAATTTTGGAAGGGAAATGACCATCCACCCGGGGATCCCTAAAGGCCCAAATGCGTATGAGAATTCTCTCTATTGGTAATGTCATCAGAACCGTTAGTAAGGTTGTTAAAATATTGGCGCCTAACAGCTTGGTTCGTTTTCTTGGTCGAGAATCCTCGTCTTCCAGACGTGCGGTAGCAGTTGCTGAGCTCGGTTGGTGTTCACTTTCCGTTGTATTTTCGATATCCGTCTTTTCAATTGGCAGGGGGGACAGACGATGGATCGCTCTTCTAAAAATGCCCTTTGCTGTTTTGACATTAACGACTCGAACTAGCCCATCGTCACCTTTGTAGATTTGGACTATTCTCCCTAGAGGCCACTGCATCACGGGGAGGTTGTCTTCCTTGATGATCACCATCATACCAGGCTTAATATTTCGTTCCTGCTCCTTCCATTTGTGTCTGTACTGCAATTCGTTCAGATATTCGCCACTCCAACGTTTCCAGAATTCATTTTGCAATTGCTTTACCAATTTCCAGCGCGTAAGTAAGCCTGTGCTGGGTGACTCTGCCTGTTGATCAGCGAGGGCTGTTAATGGTTCACCTATTAGGAAGTGTCCAGGCGTTAATGCCCTTAAATCATTTGGATCTGCAGACATTGGTGTTATTGGTCTGGAATTTAGGATGGCTTCGATTCCGACCACAGCGGTTTCAAGTTCCTCATAGGTTAATGACGCCGTGCCAATGCTTCGCAAAAACAGATGTTTCGCCGATTTAACGGCAGCTTCCCACAAGCCGCCGAAATGGGGTGCTCTTTGTGGGATGAAGTGAAAATTGATGTGTTTCTTGTTGCATAGGCTAATGATTTTTTCTTGTGAGTGGGTCGAATAGATTGTATCTTTCAGCTCAGCTAACTGATTTCGAGCCCCAACAAAATTAGTAGCGTTGTCACAGTATAGATGGGAGCAGTGACCTCGTCTACCAAAGAATCGTCTTAAGGCCCCAATGAAAGCTTCAGTTGACAGATTGCTGACTACTTCCAAATGTACAGCTTTGGTTGTGAAGCAACAGAAAACGGCGATATATGCTTTATGGGGTTTCTTGCCTCTTACTTGATAATGCACCCATATAGGCCCGCAAAAATCAACTCCTGCATTAAGAAAAGGTCGGGCCGGTTGCGTCCTTGTCCGAGGTAGGTTTCCCATCATCTGTGTTAGTAATTTGGGCTTGGCTTTCGCACATCGAATGCAATGCTGAACGACAGACCTGGCTAACGACTTGCCTTTGAGCGGCCAAAATTGCTGCCTCGTAATCGCTAATAATGTTTGTGGCCCGCAATGTGCATTTTCTCGGTGAAGACACTCCATCAGAAGCTTTGTAATGGGGTCTGAGTATGGAATTAGCATTGGATGTTTGGCATTGTATGAGAGATTTCACGCTTCTAAACGTCCTCCTACTCTGATAATCTGGTCTTCGTCCAAAAATGGGGCGAGACTACTTATTGGGCTTGTCTTGTTAACTTCGCCAAACTTCTTTAGCTGCTTAATTTCTTCTTGGAAATCTAATTTTTGCATCTGCCGAATAATCATGGTGAGAGCATTCTCTAATTCGCATGGTGTTATTGTAAGCGTTCCCGGTGGCCTAGTTTTATCCTGGGTCATGAATCGTCTTATGTAGACGATAATGCGCTGCAATTTTCTGAAGCTGCCCTTGTGGTTGATTTTGTATATAATATCATCTACCTCATTAGCGGCCATCGCCATGGTTTGTTGCACCAAGGATTTTTTCCGTTCAGCATTACTGTCGGGCTGCTTGCCCTTAGTATACGGTGGTGGCCATAATGACTCATTTCCATGTAAGAATAGAGGACCGAAAAACCATAGACTGCAAGCGGCTAGTTTTTCTTGGGATAAACCTCTTGATACAACATCGGCTGGATTCAGTTTTGTGCTGACGTGGCGCCACTCTGTGGTCTTTGTTAATTCTTGTATTTTAGCAACTCTATTTCCTACAAAGACTTGAAACGTTGCTGGTTCTGAGTTAATCCATGCCAACACTATCTCTGAATCCGTCCAACAAAAGGTTTCAACATTTTCGTAGCCCAAATCTCGCTTTATCCTTGTGACAAGCTGAGATGCCAATAAGGCTGCACATAGCTCCAAACGCGGTAGCGATTGTCGTTGTAACGGGGCCACTCTAGATTTAGCACACAGCAGATGTACCAATAATCTCTTGTCTTCAGTGAACGCGCGTAGATAAACAGCTGCACCATACGCCTTCTCACAGGCATCAGAAAAGGTGTGAATCTGGATCGCTGTTGGTTTTGAACCGCCGTATACATGTCGTGGGAACTGTAGATTGTCCACCGCCTTTAAGTGGTCTCGGAAGTGCAACCAATTATCTCGTAGTTGCGCGGGAAGCTCGTCGTCCCAATCCAGTTTTTGCTGCCACAATTGCTGGAAAAATATCTTTGCTGAGACCACTACTGGCACCATAACACCTAATGGATCAAAAAGACTTGCCATATCTGAGCTCACGACCCGTTTCGTTATTCTATCATTGTTTCTGCATCTAGTTTTGACTCGAAACTGGTCATGTTTAGGTAACCATGTAAGTCCCAACGTATTTATTTTGGCATTGGCTTCGTGGTCAACGTTCAGCTCGACCTCTTGGTCTGTAAGTGGAATGCCTTCTAACAGCTGAGGATTATTCGAGCCCCATTTTCAAAGCTTGAGCCCCGAATTCTTCAAGATGCCAATAAGTTCTTGCTGTGTTTGCTTTGCGTCGTACAAGTTATCTGCGCCTGTCATAACGTCATCCATGTAAAAATCCTCACGGAGGGCTCGAGCTCCTTGAGGGCTCCTGAGTCGGTTTTCCTGTGCGAGGGTTTGCAAGCATTTGGTAGCTAGATACGGTGCTGACCTGGTTCCATACGTAGCGGTGCAGAGTTGATAGACCTTTAACTTATCCTTGGGACTACTTCTCCAGAAGATTAATTGGAATTTTCGATCTTCATGCCGCATCAAGACTTGCCGGTACATCTTCTCAATGTCTGATGTAAATACATATCGTGGCAATCGAAATCGAAGGAGAATGGAGAACAAATCACTCTGAATAGTTGGGCCGGTGTGTAAAATATCATTTAGTGAGTAGCCCGTCGATGTTTTACAGGAGGCATCAAAAACGACCCTGAGCTTGGTGGTACTGCTCTCAGGCTTAAGCACATAGTGATGTGGAAGGAAATAAAATGGTGAGCTCACTTCACTAAGATTTATCTCCTTCATATGGACTAGCTCGTCGTATTCCTCCATGAATCTTGTGTATTGCAACTTAAGTTCGATATTTTTTTCCAACTTTCGTTCAATTGCGTAGAAGCGATTTAATGCGATTTGTTTTGATTCCCCGAGGACTTCAGGATTTTCTGACATCGGCAGCGCAACGATAAATCTATTCGATTGGTCCCTTTCAACTGTCTGTGAAAATTGAGCTTCACATCGTCTTTCTGCCTGTGTTAATGTTGAAGCCGACGTGTTTAGATATTCAAGCTTCCAGAACCGTTCCATGAGCTGGCTGGTTCTATCTTCATCTTCACTATAGATACCACAAGTTGCCGCTATCGATGATGCATTGTCAATTTTTCCTGTAATAATCCATCCAAGCGTTGTGTTTTGTAGTACCGGCAGACCATCTCCTAATTTGACCTGACCGGCTAATATCAACTGGTGGTAGAACTCAGCTCCCAATAAAATATCAATTTGAGCTGGTATGTTAAATCGTGGATCTGCTAAGCTGATATTCTCCGGAATGGGCCAGCCAGTACTGTCCAGATATTGCGTTGGTTGGTGTGTTATGATACTGGGCAGTACGAATGCCTCAATGCGGGCAGTTTAGTTGCTTGCTCTCGATCTCATTTCGGTATTTATTCGTGTCACCGATTCTCGCTTGCCCTCACCAACACCAAGAATCATCATCTTGTCAGACTTTCGTGATATGTTGAGTTTTTTAGCCACTCTTTCAGTGATCAAATTTACTTGTGATCCTGAATCAAGTAGCGCACGACATTCTAACGTTTGGCCGTCATTAGCAACGAGATTTATAATTGCTGTTCCCAGCAGAACATAGCCCCTGTGTCCGGCATTCTGTGATGCGATCAGGACTATTGATGGGTTTTCCTGCTTACTCTGCGTCTTCATCTTGTCTGCTTTGTTTGTCGATTTTGCACAAGCGTCAACTTCGATCGAGGTACCAATGATCCCCCTTGGTTCTAAATGGAGAAGAGTATGATGCCGTTTATTGCACTTCATGCATGAACGAGACTGGCAATTCTTGGCAACATGTCCTGATTTCAGACAATTGGTGCATAAGCTCTGTTTGCGTACTAGTGATAGACGCTCCTCTGGGGCTAGTTTTAGGAACGCTGGGCAAGCGAACAGTGGATGATTTAGATTGCATGATACACATGCCTTATTCGGTGAACGTGATGTGACTGAGGCTACTGTCCTCGTCCCACAAAGCCTTCTTGATAACCGTCCACAGCCTACGGCTTCAAACGACTGGAAACGCCGCTCAAGAAACTCCAGGAATTCGTTCAATGGCTGTAATATTCGTGGGTTCTTCAAAGACTGCTCATAAAGGCTTTGAGTTTCCTTGTTTAATTTTCTCACTACGATATGTAGGATTATTGGATCCCATGTCGTTGTATCAATTCGTGAATTAATCAAACCCATGCAGCATTCCCTTGTTGTGTCATGGAGGTGTTTAATCTCAGCTGCTGAGTCACCAGTTATGGTCGGCTGGGTAATTAACCTGTCCAGTATTCGTGCAACTGTCAGCCGAGTATTGCTATACCTTTCTGTGAGAATGATCCACGCTGAGTCGTAATTCTCACTGGTTACAGGTAGATGTCGGATGAGACGTTCAGCCTCGCCTTGCAAGTTCGTCTTCAAAAACCACATCTTTTCAACGTTGCTTAGTGATTGGCTGTGTATCATTTGCGAAAATAGGTCCTGAAACTGTGGCCATTTTAAGTAATCGCCATCGAAGATTGGCACAGTGACTTGTGGCAGCTTCAATTTTGTACTTCGCATGCCTTCTGCTGATGTCAAACTCGATTGCAGACACGTTTGTAGGGATATCAATGTATTTTGCACCCGATCTTCAGCCTGCAAATAGGCGTCCAAATTGAACTCTATATCACCTGTTCCAGCCACCATCATTTCTTGATGCTGTCGGATCTCACTCCAATATTGATTTAGAGTGGAAATTTTCAACTCGTGAAATGGTTTTGATTGCCCATCTCCGATTGTTTCTATAGCATCCATTAACCTTGTAATGGCTTGCAGTTTGAACTGCTGCTGATGAAGAAGACTATTGACGCCTTCTCCATAATTCCGGCTGGTATCGCCTGCTCCACTAGAAGAGTCGACACCTTTCGCTAACAGCTGCTGCATGCTGTCAAGTGCCTTTGCGAACTCGGAATGTACTTGCGCAAAATATTGCTTGTGAAAGTACTCATGATCAGCCTGAGTTTCAACAAACTCTGCCAATTCCTTGTCCCGACCGTCGAATTGCTGCCACAATTCCGATAACTCCTTAATGCGCTTCTGCAAGTATTCTCTAGTTCTACGGGGTAGAGAATCCTTCTTAAAGTTTCTTATAATGTTTATTATTTGTTTGCCAGTCTCCGACTGCTGCTGCACCAAGAGCGCAAATTTAGGATCCATCTCGCTTATCAGATCTCCAATCTTCGCCAAACAGGAACGTGAACGAGTGTAACACCGATCACGTCGGGGTCACCAAGAATTTAATGTTCGGACCAGGGCGAATCGCCGAGATCTATGCTGGGGTGTGACTAGCACTTGAACTAGCACACCAATTATAATAACAAAATTTAATGTTGGACCAGGGCGAATCACCGAGATCTATGCTGGGGTATGACTAGCACTTGAACTAGCACACCAATTACTATATCTGAAAATACTCGTCTTCAAATAAAAGGCTCAACGCTTGAACGCCAACTGATTTATTTTCCTATTCTAACATTCTTATATACGAGTTACAAGTTAAAAAAAATATACAAATTGCATATACAAATTACAAGTTAACAAAAATGTTGCTGAGGCAGCGTCCCACGAATTCACATGCAATTCGTGGATACAGTCGACTCATAGTTACATTCGAATCATATTTTCTGCAAATACGGAATGTTCATGGGAATGAAACCATAGTAGTCAAAACAAACTGCTGACTGTATCTACGTTGCATGTGCATTCGATGTAGACGATGTCTAGTGGTGTCGGATGGTCCTCCGTCAGACGACGGAATTTGTTGATGTTCATTAACGTTGCATGTGCATTCGATGTAGATGATGTCTAGAGGTGTCGGATGGTCCTCCGTCAGACGACGGAATTTGATGATGTTCATTAACAACATGTTTCAGTGCCATCTACGATTTCGACGCGAAAACGACTTCGAAGCAACTTTTCATGCTAAGAACCGAATACAACTCTTGTTCATTTTCAAGCTAAATTCTCGCCGAGACAGATTTCACGTGAAATCTTGTATGAAAATTTCATGTGAAATCGAACTCAGTACTGTGCTTTATGTGTGGTTTTGCCGTATAGAATAGGTGGTGGTTATCCCGGAATTTAGAGTTTTGAGTTTATGCGATTACATAAGGGTTAGTTTTAGTTAGGTTAGATGGGCAGAAACTTAGATATAAATGAGTGGGCTAGTTTTTTTGAATACTTAAGACATAATTGAAATGAAATTAAATGAAGTCAATGATGAAATTAAATGCATACCATGAACGAGTGATTGCCTCCCAGAAGGTCCTTATATATATTTTTTTTTCCTTATTCCTTTATTATTCCTTTTTCCTTATTATGGCGCTTCATTATTATGGCCTTTCCTTTCATTATTTTTCCTATTTTGTTTTCCATTCGGACTCGGGTACTTCCTTGATTTCCGAGTTTCACCTAAAATCGAGTTCGTTCGGCATAAGTGGTTGATGTAGATAGATGAGTTTCAATCCCAACACCAAAACAATACAAGAGTCAGAAGTAAAGCATGTATTTTAAGAAACATAGGTGTAGAGGAGTTCAGAGATAGAGTGATAGAATGGATGAGTGCGTGAAGAGCAAACCAGAATTCAAGAAGAAAAAAAACATATAGTTAATTTTTTTTATTAGAAACCTAACGCGTGGATTAACTTTCAAACAAAATGCGGAATTCATGAACTCGGCACGGGTGACGGTCGTAGAAAATTGTCGAGAATTTCTAAGAAATTCTCTGAAGTGAGGGTGGTGTCACGGCGTTATAAATTGCGCGCGTTGGGTTTTTTTAAAAAAAAAATCTCCACCGCCATCCTAGAACGAGGGCGATGGAGATTTACGAGCAGAGATATCCATTTGATAGATCCGCGTCTGGGTTAATTTTTATTTATTTTATTTTGAATAATAGAAAGCCAACATGATACATAAATATACAAAATTGGTAATAAACTTGCATTTAAGATTTTATGTTACTTACGCATCATAATTATAGGCTAGCACAACTTTCATCGTAAAACAAGCAAATAATTAATTAGAAATTAATCAAGCAATCATTAAACAAAGATACATCATAAAAGATGGAAATTAAAATAATCCAGTATGAAGAGGAAATTGCGAAACTAAGTAAATGAAAGAGCTTAATAATAAAAATCAAAATAAGTAGAAGAAACATAGACAAATGACAAGACTGCTAATCATTATTTTGATAAAAAATTTTAACAATGTTTTTGAAATCATTTGGTTTATTCCGAAAAACATCTACGCCAATGGTTTTTGATAGAGTGTTGTACTGGCGAGACATCCTGGCGATTGGGGCATGTTCACCAAGATTAGTTTTCCAAGCATCCAAATAGAATGAGTCATAATAACGTTCTCTCTGGGATAGTCTGGGAGTGCGAAAGTTCAGTTTAGAAAGTAAAGGAGAGCAGTCAATAAGGTTGTTTGCTAACTTGTAAAAAAAAGTAGAGTCTAGGAGGTTACGGCGATTATATAGAGACATTAACTTAAAATATTGAAGTTTGTCACCATATGAGGGCACTCTGGTCAATATGTTTTCTTTAAAGCATAGGATATTTAAAAACCATTTTTGAGCCCTTTCAATTTTTTCGATGTAAGAGTTATAAAAGGGGTTCCAAACAGGAGAGCAATATTCTAAGATACTGCGGACTAGGGACTTATATAGAGTAATTTTTGTTTGGCTATTTTTGAATTTAGAGGTACTCCTGATCACAAAACCAGCAACCCTAAAGGCCCTTGCAGTTATGTTCTCAACATGTTCGCGAAATTGCAGCTTACTATCGAGAATCACTCCTAAGTCATTGATGCTGTATATTATTTTAAGCAAGGTTAGTTACATAATAACAGATAGGGTTAAGTAAACAAGGCCGTCGTCACAATTGCTCACTAGTCCTATGCAATTAGTATGTTGTCAATTTAATACATAATTAGTAGATAGCAACAGATAGGATTAGATCGACAACGAGAAAACAACACGAGAAAAATGCTGCAACAAGAAACAGGTCGAGCACCAAACATCAACATCAACATCAGCGACAATCACGACATGAATAAAACCCCGATATTCCGGCAGCAATCCGGCCTAAACTCACGACACACACAAGAGAACACGGCACAGAAAGGACGCCCGGTCCGCGGTCATAGAAACGAACTACAAAATCACCCAAAGAACTTAAATCTAACAACTTACTAATAGTCCACTATGTCTTTCGGACTTACCAAGCGCGATGACAGCTCTGATTGTCAAACGGCGGGTGGAACAGATGTTCCACGGGTGAAGATCGGAACGGAATTAGCGGATATGGGCCGAGGTGAAGTTCAGCTGTGGATCGCCCGAGATCACAGATGAGTTTAATGAACTCAACGGGTTCGAAAAATTCCGTTGCCGCCAAAAGTTTTCATGCGCGCCAACAGGGAAAAATAAGCTCTCTTGCGTTTTGGACTGGGTGAGTGGACGAATGTCCGTGGCGAAGATTAACAGAAAACTTCGTTGGTTTTTCTTTTACATACGATAATCGGGTCGGATTTGGACGGAGATACTTACATATTGAAGAGATACAAGTATATCGAATCAAGACGATCTGAATCAGAACATCAAGCGCCTGCTAAGATCATACGTGTCTGAGAATCACAGGGAATGGGATAAGGTGCTGCCGAAGGTCGGTTGTGCTCTACGAACATGCACCCACGAAAATATGAAGGTAACTCCCTATTTCCTGAATTTTGGAAGGGAAATGACCATCCACCCGGGGATCCCTAAAGGCCCAAATGCGTATGAGAATTCTCTCTATTGGTAATGTCATCAGAACCGTTAGTAAGGTTGTTAAAATATTGGCGCCTAACAGCTTGGTTCGTTTTCTTGGTCGAGAATCCTCGTCTTCCAGACGAGCGGTAGCAGTTGCTGAGCTCGGTTGGTGTTCACTTTCCGTTGTATTTTCGATATCCGTCTTTTCAATTGGCAGGGGGGACAGACGATGGATCGCTCTTCTAAAAATGCCCTTTGCTGTTTTGACATTAACGACTCGAACTAGCCCATCGTCACCTTTGTAGATTTGGACTATTCTCCCTAGAGGCCACTGCATCACGGGGAGGTTGTCTTCCTTGATGATCACCATCATACCAGGCTTAATATTTCGTTCCTGCTCCTTCCATTTGTGTCTGTACTGTAATTCGTTCAGATATTCGCCACTCCAACGTTTCCAGAATTCATTTTGCAATTGCTTTACCAATTTCCAGCGCGTAAGTAAGCCTGTGCTGGGTGACTCTGCCTGTTGATCAGCGAGGGCTGTTAATGGTTCACCTATTAGGAAGTGTCCAGGCGTTAATGCGCTTAAATCATTTGGATCTGCAGACATTGGTGTTATTGGTCTGGAATTTAGGATGGCTTCGATTCCGACCACAGCGGTTTCAAGTTCCTCATAGGTTAATGACGCCGTGCCAATGCTTCGCAAAAACAGATGTTTCGCCGATTTAACGGCAGCTTCCCACAAGCCGCCGAAATGGGGTGCTCTTGGTGGGATGAAGTGAAAATTGATGTGTTTCTTGTTGCATAGGCTAATGATTTTTTCTTGTGAGTGGGTCGAATAGATTGTATCTTTCAGCTCAGCTAACTGATTTCGAGCCTCAACAAAATTAGTAGCGTTGTCACAGTATAGATGGGAGCAGTGACCTCGTCTACCAAAGAATCGTCTTAAGGCCCCAATGAAAGCTTCAGTTGACAGATTGCTGACTACTTCCAAATGTACAGCTTTGGTTGTGAAGCAACAGAAAACGGCGATATATGCTTTATGGGGTTTCTTGCCTCTTACTTGATAATGCACCCATATAGGCCCGCAAAAATCAACTCCTGCATTAAGAAAAGGTCGGGCCGGTTGCGTCCTTGTCCGAGGTAGGTTTCCCATCATCTGTGTTAGTAATTTGGGCTTGGCTTTCGCACATCGAATGCAATGCTGAACGACAGACCTGGCTAACGACTTGCCTTTGAGCGGCCAAAATTGCTGCCTCGTAATCGCTAGTAATGTTTGTGGCCCGCAATGTGCATTTTCTCGGTGAAGACACTCCATCAGAAGCTTTGTAATGGGGTCTGAGTATGGAATTAGCATTGGATGTTTGGCATTGTATGAGAGATTTCACGCTTCTAAACGTCCTCCTACTCTGATAATCTGGTCTTCGTCCAAAAATGGGGCGAGACTACTTATTGGGCTTGTCTTGTTAACTTCGCCAAACTTCTTTAGCTGCTTAATTTCTTCTTGGAAATCTAATTTTTGCATCTGCCGAATAATCATGGTGAGAGCATTCTCTAATTCGCATGGTGTTATTGTAAGCGTTCCCGGTGGCCTAGTTTTATCCTGGGTCATGAATCGTCTTATGTAGACGATAATGCGCTGCAATTTTCTGAAGCTGCCCTTGTGGTTGATTTTGTATATAATATCATCTACCTCATTAGCGGCCATCGCCATGGTTTGTTGCACCAAGGATTTTTTCCGTTCAGCATTACTGTCGGGCTGCTTGCCCTTAGTATACGGTGGTGGCCATAATGAATCATTTCCATGTAAGAATAGAGGACCGAAAAACCATAGACTGCAAGCGGCTAGTTTTTCTTGGGATAAACCTCTTGATACAACATCGGCTGGATTCAGTTTTGTGCTGACGTGGCGCCACTCTGTGGTCTTTGTTAATTCTTGTATTTTAGCAACTCTATTTCCTACAAAGACTTGAAACGTTGCTGGTTCTGAGTTAATCCATGCCAACACTATCTCTGAATCCGTCCAACAAAAGGTTTCAACATTTTCGTAGCCCAAATCTCGCTTTATCCTTGTGACAAGCTGAGATGCCAATAAGGCTGCACATAGCTCCAAACGCGATAGCGATTGTCGTTGTAACGGGGCCACTCTAGATTTAGCACACAGCAGATGTACCAATAATCTCTTGTCTTCAGTGAACGCGCGTAGATAAACAGCTGCACCATACGCCTTCTCACAGGCATCAGAAAAGGTGTGAATCTGGATCGCTGTTGGTTTTGAACCGCCGTATACATGTCGTGGGAACTGTAGATTGTCCACCGCCTTTAAGTGGTCTCGGAAGTGCAACCAATTATCTCGTAGTTGCGCGGGAAGCTCGTCGTCCCAATCCAGTTTTTGCTGCCACAATTGCTGGAAAAATATCTTTGCTGAGACCACTACTGGCGCCATCACACCTAATGGATCAAAAAGACTTGCCATATCTGAGCTCACGACCCGTTTCGTTATTCTATCATTGTTTCTGCATCTAGTTTTGACTCGAAACTGGTCATGTTTAGGTAACCATGTAAGTCCCAACGTATTTATTTTGGCATTGGCTTCGTGGTCAACGTTCAGCTCGACCTCTTGGTCTGTAAGTGGAATGCCTTCTAACAGCTGAGGATTATTCGAGCCCCATTTTCGAAGCTTGAGCCCCGAATTCATCAAGATGCCTATAAGTTCTTGCTGTGTTTGCTTTGCGTCGTACAAGTTATCTGCGCCTGTCATAACGTCATCCATGTAAAAATCCTCACGGAGGGCTCGAGCTCCTTGAGGGCTCCTGAGTCGGTTTTCCTGTGCGAGGGTTTGCAAGCATTTGGTAGCTAGATACGGTGCTGACCTGGTTCCATACGTAGCGGTGCAGAGTTGATAGACCTTTAACTTATCCTTGGGACTACTTCTCCAGAAGATTAATTGGAATTTTCGATCTTCATGCCGCATCAAGACTTGCCGGTACATCTTCTCAATGTCTGATGTAAATACATATCGTGGCAATCGAAATCAAAGGAGAATGGAGAACAAATCACTCTGAATAGTTGGGCCGGTGTGTAAAATATCATTTAGTGAGTAGCCCGTCGATGTTTTACAGGAGGCATCAAAAACGACCCTGAGCTTGGTGGTACTGCTCTCAGGCTTAAGCACATAGTGATGTGGAAGGAAATAAAATGGTGAGCTCACTTCACTAAGATTTATCTCCTTCATATGGACTAGCTCGTCGTATTCCTCCATGAATCTTGTGTATTGCAACTTAAGTTCGATATTTTTTTCCAACTTTCGTTCAATTGCGTAGAAGCGATTTAATGCGATTTGTTTTGATTCCCCGAGGACTTCAGGATTTTCTGACATCGGCAGCGCAACGATAAATCTATTCGATTGGACCCTTTCAACTGTCTGTGAAAATTGAGCTTCACATCGTCTTTCTGCCTGTGTTAATGTTGAAGCCGACGTGTTTAGATCTTCAAGCTTCCAGAACCGTTCCATGAGCTGGCTGGTTCTATCTTCATCTTCACTATAGATACCACAAGTTGCCGCTATCGATGATGCATTGTCAATTTTTCCTGTAATAATCCATCCAAGCGTTGTGTTTTGTAGTACCGGCAGACCATCTCCTAATTTGACCTGACCGGCTAATATCAACTGGTGGTAGAACTCAGCTCCCAATAAAATATCGATTTTAGCTGGTATGTTAAATCGTGGATCTGCTAAGCTGATATTCTCCGGAATGGGCCAGCCAGTACTGTCCAGATATTGCGTTGGTTGGTGTGTTATGATACTGGGCAGTACGAATGCCTCAATGCGGGCAGTGTAGTTGCTTGCTTTCGATCTCATTTCGGTATTTATTCGTGTCACCGATTCTCGCTTGCCCTCACCAACACCAAGAATCATCATCTTGTCAGACTTTCGTGATATGTTGAGTTTTTTAGCCACTCTTTCAGTGATCAAATTTACTTGTGATCCTGAATCAAGTAGCGCACGACATTCTAACGTTTGGCCGTCATTAGCAACGAGATTTATAATTGCTGTTCCCAGCAGAACATAGCCCCTGTGTCCGGCATTCTGTGATGCGATCAGGACTATTGATGGGTTTTCCTGCTTACTCTGCGTCTTCATCTTGTCTGCTTTGTTTGTCGATTTTGCACAAGCGTCAACTTCGATCGAGGTACCAATGATCCCCCTTGGTTCTAAATGGAGAAGAGTATGATGCCGTTTATTGCACTTCATGCATGAACGAGACTGGCAATTCTTGGCAACATGTCCTGATTTCAGACAATTGGTGCATAAGCTCTGTTTGCGTACTAGTGATAGACGCTCCTCTGGGGCTAGTTTTAGGAACGCTGGGCAAGCGAACAGTGGATGATTTAGATTGCATGATACACATGCCTTATTCGGTGAACATGATGTGACTGAGGCTACTGTCCTCGTCCCACAAAGCCTTCTTGATAACCGTCCACAGCCTACGGCTTCAAACGACTGGAAACGCCGCTCAAGAAACTCCAGGAATTCGTTCAATGGCTGTAATATTCATGGGTTCTTCAAAGACTGCTCATAAAGGCTTCGAGTTTCCTTGTTTAATTTTCTCACTACGATATGTAGGATTATTGGATCCCATGTCGTTGTATCAATTCGTGAATTAATCAAACCCATGCAGCATTCCCTTGTTGTGTCATGGAGGTGTTTAATCTCAGCTGCTGAGTCACCAGTTATGGTCGGCTGGGTAATTAACCTGTCCAGTATTCGTGCAACTGTCAGCCGAGTATTGCTATACCTTTCTGTGAGAATGATCCACGCTGAGTCGTAATTCTCACTGGTTACAGGTAGATGTCGGATGAGACGTTCAGCCTCGCCTTGCAAGTTCGTCTTCAAAAACCACATCTTTTCAACGTTGCTTAGTGATTGGCTGTGTATCATTTGCAAAAATAGGTCCTGAAACTGTGGCCATTTTAAGTAATCGCCATCGAAGATTGGCACAGTGACTTGTGGCAGCTTCAATTTTGTACTTCGCATGCATTCTGCTGATGTCAAACTCGATTGCAGACACGTTTGTAGGGATATCAATGTATTTTGCACCCGATCTTCAGCCTGCAAATAGGCGTCCAAATTGAACTCTATATCACCTGTTCCAGCCACCATCATTTCTTGATGCTGTCGGATCTCACTCCAATATTGATTTAGAGTGGAAATTTTCAACTCGTAAAATGGTTTTGATTGCCCATCTCCGATTGTTTCTATAGCATCCATTAACCTTGTAATGGCTTGCAGTTTGAACTGCTGCTGATGAAGAAGACTATTGACGCCTTCTCCATAATTCCGGCTGGTATCGCCTGCTCCACTAGAAGAGTCGACACCTTTCGCTAACAGCTGCTGCATGCTGTCAAGTGCCTTTGCGAACTCGGAATGTACTTGCGCAAAATATTGCTTGTGAAAGTACTCATGATCAGCCTGAGTTTCAACAAACTCTGCCAATTCCTTGTCCCGACCGTCGAATTGCTGCCACAATTCCGATAACTCCTTAATGCGCTTCTGCAAGTATTCTCTAGTTTTACGGGGTAGAGAATCCTTCTTAAAGTTTCTTATAATGTTTATTATTTGTTTGCCAGTCTCCGACTGCTGCTGCACCAAGAGCGCAAATTTAGGATCCATCTCGCTTATCAGATCTCCAATCTTCGCCAAACAGGAACGTGAACGAGTGTAACACCGATCACGTCGGGGTCACCAAGAATTTAATGTTCGGACCAGGGCGAATCGCCGAGATCTATGCTGGGGTGTGACTAGCACTTGAACTAGCACACCAATTATAATAACAAAATTTAATGTTGGACCAGGGCGAATCACCGAGATCTATGCTGGGGTATGACTAGCACTTGAACTAGCACACCAATTACTATATCTGAAAATACTCGTCTTCAAATAAAAGGCTCAACGCTTGAACGCCAACTGATTTATTTTCCTATTCTAACATTCTTATATACGAGTTACAAGTTAAAAAAAATATACAAATTGCATATACAAATTACAAGTTAACAAAAACGTTGCTGAGGCAGCGTCCCACGAATTCACATGCAATTCGTGGATACAGTCGACTCATAGTTACATTCGAATCATATTTTCTGCAAATACGGAATGTTCATGGGAATGAAACCATAGTAGTCAAAACAAACTGCTGACTGTATCTACGTTGCATGTGCATTCGATGTAGACGATGTCTAGTGGTGTCGGATGGTCCTCCGTCAGACGACGGAATTTGTTGATGTTCATTAACGTTGCATGTGCATTCGATGTAGATGATGTCTAGAGGTGTCGGATGGTCCTCCGTCAGACGACGGAATTTGATGATGTTCATTAACAACATGTTTCAGTGCCATCTACGATTTCGACGCGAAAGCGACTTCGAAGCAACTTTTCATGCTAAGAACCGAATACAACTCTTGTTCATTTTCAAGCTAAATTCTCGCCGAGACAGATTTCACGTGAAATCTTGTATGAAAATTTCATGTGAAATGGAACTCAGTACTGTGCTTTATGTGTGGTTTTGCCGTATAGAATAGGTGGTGGTTATCCCGGAATTTAGAGTTTTGAGTTTATGCGATTACATAAGGGTTAGTTTTAGTTAGGTTAGATGGGCAGAAACTTAGATATAAATGAGTGGGCTAGTTTTTTTTAATACTTAAGACATAATTGAAATGAAATTAAATGAAGTCAATGATGAAATTAAATGCATACCATGAACGAGTGATTGCCTCCCAGAAGGTCCTTATATATATATTTTTTTCCTTATTCCTTTATTATTCCTTTTTCCTTATTATGGCGCTTCATTATTATGGCCTTTCCTTTCATTATTTTTCCTTTTTTGTTTTCCATTCGGACTCGGGTACTTCCTTGATTTCCGAGTTTCACCTAAAATCGAGTTCGTTCGGCATAAGTGGTTGATGTAGATAGATGAGTTTCAATCCCAACACCAAAACAATACAAGAGTCAGAAGTAAAGCATGTATTTTAAGAAACATAGGTGTAGAGGAGTTCAGAGATAGAGTGATAGAATGGATGAGTGCGTGAAGAGCAAACCAGAATTCAAGAAGAAAAAAAACATGTAGTTTATTTTTTTTATTAGAAACCTAACGCGTGGATTAACTTTCAAACAAAATGCGGAATTCATGAACTCGGCACGGTTGACGGTCGTAGAAAATTGTCGAGAATTTCTAAGAAATTCTCTGAAGTGAGGGTGGTGTCACGGCGTTATAAATTGCGCGCGTTCGGTTTTTTTAAAAAAAAAATCTCCACCGCCATCCTAGAACGAGGGCGATGGAGATTTACGAGCAGAGATATCCATTTGATAGATCCGCGTCTGGGTTAACCTAGGTAAGTTACATAATAACAGATAGGGTAAAGTAAACAAGGCCGTCGTCACAATTGCTCACTAGTCCTATGCAATTAGTATGTTGTCAATTTAATACATAATTAGTAGATAGCAACAGATAGGATTAGATCGACAACGAGAAAACAACACGAGAAAAATGCTGCAACAAGAAACAGGTCGAGCACCAAACATCAACATCAACATCAGCGACAATCACGACATGAATAAAACCCCGATATTCTGGCAGCAATCCGGCCTAAACTCACGACACACACAAGAGAACACGGCACAGAAAGGACGCCCGGTCCGCGGTCATAGAAACGAACTACAAAATCACCCAAAGAACTTAAATCTAACAACTTACTAATAGTCCACTATGTCTTTCGGACTTACCAAGCGCGATGACAGCTCTGATTGTCAAACGGCGGGTGGAACAGATGTTCCACGGGTGAAGATCGGAACGGAATTAGCGGATATGGGCCGAGGTGAAGTTCAGCTGTGGATCGCCCGAGATCACAGCTGAGTTTAGTGAACTCAACGGGTTCGAAAAATTCCGTTGCCGCCAAAAGTTTTCATGCGCGCCAACAGGGAAAAATAAGCTCTCTTGCGTTTTGGACTGGGTGAGTGGACGGATGTCCGTGGCGAAGATTAACAGAAAACTTACGTTGGTTTTCTTTTACATACGATAATCGGGTCGGATTTGGACGGAGATACTTACATATTGAAGAGATACAAGTATATCGAATCAAGACGATCTGCAGGGTGGAAGTTGATACAAAATTAAAAATCGAGCGACAGGCGAGCGATCGAGAAGAAGTATCTGAAGGAGTGTACCAGGTAGCAGAGTGACCGATTTGAATCAAGGACAAGGAGGCCCCAGCGAGGCAGCAGTCGAC
>OZ022265.1:67582960-67627960 GCA_963978885.1 Nemotelus pantherinus | reverse complement strand
ATACCCCAAAAAGAGCGTTGGCAACGTTGCCTATGAGGTGCATTGCACCTCTTTCGCTCCTTCAAGCAAGATTACTAGCATTGAATAGTCGATTGTTGGCTGTAAATTGCTCTATGTTTGTCTCTAGGTGCACGATAGTCGCGTTGCAAAGCGTTGGATGTAGATGGTTCTGGCAAATATGCTTCATGCTGTTGACGCATTCGCTCAAGAACTCCACTTCCTTCCAATATGACTTCATGGCGTAGTATACAACTAGGTTCCACTCGTTGTCTACTTAACTGGTTGCCACTAAGTTTTCAAAATATATTCCAGAATGGCTCTGAAACTTCGTGACATTGATCAGTGAGCAATTGATTGCAAGTACGATTGGCAAAGCCATAAGTACCGTCATTAGCTTTGAACCTGCTATACGCCTGTATTTTGAAAGTGGTGGCTTTTCATCTTCTGGCAATGATGATAAGGATGGGGACCCATCTGTTGATATTATTGATGTGGCTCCATGGCTATAGGGAGTGGAGCCAGTTTGTGAATGGGTCGACAAATAAAATCACGGCAGGTGCGCATTTCTGCTACTCGTACAAGACCATCTTTTCTGCAATTGTCTCAACAATGCGACCCAAAGGCCAACGGAGTGGTGCAATTATATCCTCCTTGATGAAAACCATTGTGTTGACTGGACCGTTTTCTTGGATACGCTTCCACTTGTGACGGTATTGTAACTGGTTCAGATACTCTGCTGACCAACGTTTCCAGAAAGAGTTTTTTAATTGCGTCACGAGCTTAAATCGAGAAGGAAGCCCATAGCTGGTGGATGGTTCTACCTTCTCTATTCCTGTCAAGGGCTCTCCAACCAAAAAATGAGCGGGAGTTAAAACGGAGAAATCATTGGGATCCGACGATTCAGGTGTAAATGGACGTGAGTTTAGTATGGCCTCCGCTTCTACCACTATGGTTTCTACTTCTTCATAAACTAACGCAGCGTCTGCCAGTGTTCGATACAGTAAATGTTTGGCTGACTTTACTGCTGATTCCCACAGGCCACCGAAATGCGGACCTTGTGGTGGTTTGAAAACTCAATTCCCTTGGTGCTAAGTGTGCGTTTGATTTTATCTTGTGCTGATTAATCTTTCAACATGGTTTGTACTTCTGTAAGTTGGCTTTTGGCACCCACAAAATTAGTTCCATTATCACAATAGATATGCTCACATCGGCCTCGTCGAGCAACTAATCGACGTAAGGCTCCAAGAAAGGCCTCGGTTGTTAAATCTGGTACTACTTCCAAAACAGATAAATATTGCAATATATGCCTTTCGGGGCTGCTTTCCAGTAACCTTAATATGTATTTGAATTGGTTCGCAAAAGTCCACTCCAGTATTAGCAAAGGGTTTTGCAGGCTGAGCTCTGTGTTTTAGCAAATTGTCCATCATTTGTGAGAGCATTTTTGGTGTAAATTTACTACATCGGAGACATTAGTGTACCACTGACCGTGCTAAAATGTTGCCTTTAATGAGCCAGACCCACTATCGTGTAGCCAGGAGTGTTTGAGCACCAACATGCATATTTTCCAGATGGATATCATGTAGGAGCGCCTTGGTAAGACAGTTTGAGTAAGGAAGAACCAAAGGGTGTTTGGCAGAATATTCTAGTGCAGCTTCTTGAAGTCTGCCTCCCACTCTGATGATGCCATGGTCGTCTAAAAATGGCGCCAAGTCATTTAACGGACTCAACTTTAATACTTCGCTGAACTGTTTCAATTGTTTTAGTTCTTCTGAGAATTCTTTCTCTTGAATCAAGCGGATTAATGTCTTCTGTGAACGTTGTAATCCAGTTCCAGATAGTTCTTTGGATGCAATTGAGTTGCCTTCCTTCTTTTGAATGCGTGAGTTAAAGTGAAGAATGAATTGCGTCGATTGCTTGTTACGTTGTAACATAATGAAGCAACAATTGCCCAACCCGATACGTTTAAACATTGAAGAAAAAAAACAAAATCCAGCCTTCCCGGGGAAGGCTGAACACTCGCGAGCGTTCCACCACTCCACTATGTAGAGAATCTGTAACCACCACTCATAGGACGATAGTGCATCGTCACACCCGGTTTGTGTAATATACTTACCGGGTGCGGACGAGGTAGCATATGCAACTAGGCGATTAAGTTAGTTTCTAAGGTTAATATGACGCTGGTACGTAAGGAACAAGACGACAAAGGGGCACATACGTCCACATGACAATCGGCGAACTCGTGTACACCCGCTGCTCCGAAGCACTGCGCAGTCTCACTCCGCCTCATCGCGTTAAATCAATAACGATGGCGACGTTCACGTCGGAGGAATTGATTTATTAAAAGCACACGGGAATATGTAAATGGAAAAGGTGCACCTACTTCGCTTTCTATACACTTTGAGCTGGTTCGTGCACTGACAGCTGGTGAGTGTCTCGGGTGGCAAATGTGGGCATAACATTGAACGCACTCTCGTGGCGCGTGCAAGGGAAATTCACCTGACATGCCGGAAAAGGGGAAATAACTGGAATTGAAAAGTACCGGAGGACGGAGTCTGAACGAGCATACGATGATGAACGAAGCGGTCCTCTTTCTTGGTGCGGCAGCGAAGCTGATCAGTTGGATTTTCCGTAATTGTGAAATCAGTAAATGTGAAACCAATCAGTTGGATTTTCGGTAAATGTGAAATCAGCGAAGCTAATCAGTTGAATTTTCGATTCTTCGTTCACTCGTGGAGATTCTTGTAAATGTGAAATCAGTCAGTTGGATTTTCGATTCTTGTTGGATTTTCGATTCTTGGTGCGACAGCAAAGCTAATCAGTTGGATTTTCGGTAAATGTGAAATCAGTCAGTAAATGTGAAATCAGTCAGGTACACACGTGGAGATTCTTGGTGCGACAGCGAAGCTAATCAGCTGGATTTTTGTTGGATTCTTTGGTACACACGTGGAGATTCTTGGTGCCACAGCGAAACTAATCAGTTGGGTTTTCGAGATTCTTGGTGTGACAGCAAAACTAATCAGTTTGGTTTTCGAGAGTTGTTCTAACTACAATCAATTATCCAATTGAAACACCGTCACGGATTATGGTTTAATAATTCTTTATTTCACTGTAACTAGATTTTATTACTAATTTCAAATTTCATCAACTATTTTAATTTTCTAACGACCGATTCTAATGCACATCATCTCTATTCAAAAATCAACTGTTAAGTGAAAATTTCGGTACCTTCTTTTTGTTATACAACTTTCTCTTAGTTCTCTTGTTATATTTCCAGTTTTGCTAGTATTCTTCTTCACGGTGAATATAAAGTGAAAAACAATTGTGAATGGACATTTAACATGTAGTGTCAAATGACAAATGTCAAGTGACAATTGTCACCAAAATACAATACTGATCGATAGCAGGCTTTAGATAAGTATATATTTTTTATCTTTGAACCCGATACTTTGTTGTTTTTTCCTTTCAGGTTCCCATGTTGGAAAGGCCGCTGTTGTGTCGCAACATTCTCCCCCAGATGAGGCGTGTGTAGTGCCTCAGTATTATCTATTGGGCTGACTTCTGAAATCGTAAGTATTAATTGGCTAATCTATTTTGATAAATGTTGTTTGTATGTCACGTCCGGGTCTGGATACTATATAGATCTAGATTCCTGTCGTTAATGTTTTGTCCGATGTGACGGTTAAGCTGATGCATTCGTTCAACTCAGTTTTGGCATGGTGAAGTTGTCCCACCTATGCTGGGCGTCCACCTATACCATCACTGATTAGTATGGAATTCCAAAGACTTCTCACGTTAAGTAGTTTCGCGAATTTATTTGATATGGCAAGGTCTCATGGAGGAAAAGGATGTGTAAGGAACATTTTGATAAAAGGAATTAAAAGGTGCATTTCTTATGATATATTTTGCGTAGGTACTAATGCGATTTGTGTGATTGATCGTTTGTTTGTCTTTCCATTTGACCATACGGTTACTACTCGTACTAGGGAATCGTTTCCTGGATGAACCTCTATAATTCTGGCTAACGGCCAACGATAAGAAGGTAATTTTTCATCCTTTAGTATACACAAATCGCCCACTTTGACATTGTTTTCTGTTGTATTCCATTTGGGCCTAAGTTGCAAGCGATTCAAATATTCGGTTTTCCACCGTTTCCAGAAATCTTGCGTTATCTTTTGTGTTGTCTGCCATCTATCGAGATGGTTGATGTTGTCGCCTTCGAAATTTGCTTCGGGTGGTGCTAGTAGTATATTGCCAATCAGGAAATGTGCTGGATCGTCGTTCAAGGGGCACAGGGGTCGAGAATTGAGGCAGGCTTCTATTCTTCATAAGATGGTGGACAATTCTTCATACGTTAGAGCAATGTTGCCCACGATTCGGCGCAGATGAGACTTTATAGATTTGACTCCGGCTTCCCAGAGCCCACCAAAATGCGGCGAAGCTGGAGGATTGAAATGCCACGTAACGCCATCATTGGCAAATATTTCGGCAGCCTTTTTGTTGATTTCTGTTAATTTGTTCAATTCAGCATATGCCCCGACAAAATTTGTTCCACAATCGGAATACATATGTCCACTAAATCCTCGTCTTCCCATAAATCTTCGTAATGCTGCAAGGAATGCTTGTGTCGATAGGTCACTAACAATTTCGATATGTATAGCTTTTACTACTAAACAAATAAATTTAGCCACGTAGCCCTTCGATGTTTTACTACCTCTTCCTCGCCTGTCTTTTATGTCGAATGGTCCACAAAAATCAACACCCGTATGTGTGAATGGGCGAGAAATAGTTACGCGAGCTGCTGGCAAGTTTCCCATCAGCTGAGTTGCACCGTTCGCTTTGGCCCGAAAACAGCGGATGCATTTATGTACAAAATGTTTGATCCGGTTGCGACCATCTATCAACCAAAATCTTTTTCTCAACGTGTTCAGCATTAGTTGAGTATGTCCATGCAAAGTTGCTTGATGGACTTGATGCAACATTAATTCAGTGAACCTTCCATTTCGTGGGAGAATTATTGGATGTCTTTCATCAAAACTCAATTGTGCATTTTTCAGACGACCTAGCACACGTATTAATCCAGTTTTGTCTATGAAGGGGTTTAATTTGATCAATTTACTTACAAAAGACAGGCTATTTCTTGTGAGTATTCACTTTGTTGAGCGTGTTTGATCCAGAATTCGAATGAGTGCCGCAGCTCTTCACTGGTGAAATATGGTGGATTCTCTGTTCGATTTATTTTCGATCTGCGAAAACGGAAGCAATAAGCGGTAATTCTAATTAGTTTCGATAATGTTGAATATTTTTGTAACCAAGTGTCTAAGAAATTTTCTGTGTGTATTCCTACATTAACAATGTAATGTTTTCGTTTTTCGACTTCAACTGATTTGATATCTCGCATTTTAGGCCATACATCAATGTCTTCGGATAACCAGCTTGGTCCGTGCCACCATAGCTCATTATATGTTATATCGATTGGTTTTACTCCTCTGGAAGCTACATCTGCTGGATTGCATTTAGATGGAACATATCACCATGGTATGTTATCAGTGTTCTCAAGGATGAGAGCTGTTCTGTTAGATACAAATGTTTTCTATCGAGTGGGGTAACCTTTCAGCCATGATAGCACGATTTCTGAGTCACTCCATAACCAGATAGGTATGTTTTCAATTTTTAATGATGTTGTAACTTCTTTTAGCAATCGAGACAATAGTACAGCTCCGCATAGCTCCAATCGTGGAATACTAACTGGCTTCACTGGTGCCACTTTGGTTTTAGCCATTAATAGATGACTGTTGACAGCCGAGCCTGCACGCACTACCACATAGATTACTGCTGCGTAGGCACGTTGAGAGGCGTCACAAAATCCGTGAAGTTCTATTTTCGAGTTTGGTTGGTAAATTACCCATCTTGGGATTTTAATGTTTTCTATTTCTGGTAATTGGCTCAAAAATGTCATCCATTCCGTCTTTAGTGCAGTTGATATTGGTTCATCCCAATCTTGCCCAGATAACCATAGTCCTTGTAGTAAAATTTTAGCAGATACCATAATAGGTGCTATCCAACCTAATGGATCGTAGAGACGTGCAACTTCCGATAAAATCGAGCGTTTTGTGTAGGTTTCTAATTGCTTATGCCTTTTCAATCGATAGGTGAAGAAGTCTGCTAGCGGATACCACATTATTCCTAGCGATTTGTATCCATTATCCATATCCATGTTGATTGCATCTTGCATTTCAATGTCTTCAGATGGGATTCCTTCTAAAATTCGTTTGTCGTTTGTTATCCATTTTCTCAATTTAAAACCACCAGAATTCAACAATTTAATGAGTTCGTCTCTTTTGATAATACATTCTTGTAGACTATTTCCTCCAGATAATAAGTCGTCTACGTAAAATTCTTCGAAGACTGCTTTACTTGCATTTGGATATCTTTCAATTTCATCTATTGCTAATTGGTGTAAAGTTCTGATTGCTAGAAACGGCGCTGAAGTAGTTCCAAAGGTTACGGTAGTCAGAACATAGTCTTTAACTAGATCAGTTGGCTGTTGCCTCCAAAAAATTTTCTGAAATTTTGCATCTTCCGGATGCATATCTATTTGTCGGTATATTTTAGCAATGTCGGCCACCATTGCGAACTGCTTTAATCTCCATCTTATGAGAATTGATGTCATGGTGCTCTGAATGGTCGGTCCTGTCAATAATATATCATTCAAAGACACACCAGAACTCGTTTTCCTTGATGCATCAAACACCACTCTTAATTTTGTAGATGTGCTTTCTTTCTGCACTGCGTGATGTGGAAGGAAGTTAGCTGTGCTGCGTATGTTTCCAGATTTAAACGTGACTTCTCTACAAACGGGAACTTCCTTGACCTAGACTTATATATTCTTGCATTACTGCTGAATATTCTTCTTGAAGACTTCTGTCCCTTTCCAAGCGTTTCTCCATCTGCATTAAACATTTGATTGCATTTTCTCTGGAAAACCCTAGTGAATTTTGACTCTCTGTGTTTCTAAATGGCAACCGAACTTGATAACGACCGTTTTACTTTCTCTTGACATTTAGCTTATAGTGTTCTTCACATGCTTCTTCTTCTTCAGTAATATTTTTTCCCTTTCCAACTTCCTCAATCTCCCAAAAATGTTTAAGTTGCTCACTAATTTTCACGTCCTCCTCTATTTGCTCATTAAATGTGTGCACTACTTGCGCGTTGTTATCGCTGAATCTACCTGATATTATCCAGCCTAGCTTAGTAAGTTGTAGCACTGGACCTAGAGTCAATTTTCGAATTTTCCCAAGTAATAACTGAGCGTAAGCTCCAGCTCCCAATAAAATGTCAATCTTGCTCGGTTGGTCAAAGTGAGGATCAGCCAGATATAAATTTCCAATCTGTTCTCGAATTGATGTGGAAATTGTTTGCGAGGGGATGAAATTTGTCAACTTTCTCAAAACGAGAGCATCTTCTTTCAAATATTCGTTTGTTTTGGTGCGAAGTTTAATTTCCAAATTTCCATTCGTCGAAATACCCTTTGTCTCTCCAATACCCGCTATCGTGATGTTTGTCGATTGCCTTCTCCCTCCAATTCTTTGAGCTGCACTCTCTGTAATGATTGACGCCTGTGAACCTTGATCCAGCAAAGCGCGTAGTGTTATAAATCCAGTCGAAGACTCAACCGTCACTAATGCCGTTGCTAACAATACCGTTTTTGTAGTATTGCTAGTCGAAAGGTATGTATCCATATGTATCATTTTCGCGTATCGTATCACCGTTGCGTATCAGTGGATACGACAAACGTATCTTCGTTGCGTATCAAAATTTGATACAAAGAAACGCAACGAACTCGATCGGTCACTTGGCGGTTTCTTACGTACGATACGAAGTGGAGTCATGTGTGGACACGTCGCGTTGTATACTATAGATTAGTGAATAAAAGCGTTGCCACTGCGTGTCATGTTTTTTGCAACGGATCGTATTGATGATACATGGAATATTGAGTAGTGTGGACACCGTATCCGTTTAGTGAATGATACGCAACAGGGATACGGTACGGAAGAGATGCAACATGTGGATACCTACCTGAAGAGTTTATCTTCGTGACTGTTGTCACTGAAGTCGAAGGTCTATGATCCAAAGAAGTCAAAGTTGATGGTCGAACATTGTGTGAAAACGAGGTTGAAGGTTCTTGATTGAATTTTAAGGTCGGAGGCAGATTATTTTGAGTAAATGAATTCGATGTTTGGTTTCTATGCCAAGCTGAAGATTGCGACTGGTGCGGGAGGACTCCGGTTGTAGATACATCGGGTTTATGCAGAAGTGTGTGATGTGCCTTTTTACATTTGAAACATCTTGACGTGCTGGGACAGTTTCCCGCTAAGTGTCCTTTGTTCAAGCAATTGAGGCACAAACCATTTCTTTTTACCATATCAAATCTCGTCGCATGATCGGATTGAAGAAAAGTGGTACATTGTCTTAAATGATGTGGCCCCTTACACGAAATACACATAGTATGTTGCTCGTGTTTTGTCAAAAACACATTATGTGAAGATCGAGTGGATTTATGTTTTTCTACCCCAGCAGCCTCTAATGCTCTAAAACGACGCTGCAAGAACTCTGTGAGGTCTTTAAACGATGATGTTTCTTTGTGCGCAGCTTGCTGTTGTTCCCAAATTTGACGCGTCTCAGTTGGTAGTCGTTGAGTGGTCAAATGCACTAACATTGCATCCCAAATATTCGCTACCTCTAAATTGACGATTGCCTGAAAACTGTCGGTAGTTGTATCGAGTAACATTTTAATAGACGAAGCGGATTCATTTGCGTTATTGATGGCCAGCAACCTTCTAAATTGAGTATTTAATAGAACGCGCTTATCATCATAACGTTCTATGAGCAATCTCCACGCTGAATTATAATTGGATTCAGTGATCGAGTAATGTTTGAGAAGTTGTTCAGCTTCCCCCGAAAGACTGCATTTTAGGTAGTGTAACTTCTCTACTCGAGATAAATTAGATTTGTTATGAATCAAAGATACAAACAAATCTTTAAAAGAAGTCCATTCCCCATAGTTTCCATTAAACTTCGGCAAGTTTATACGTGGAAGCTGAACATCCATGTCATCGTTTGCTCGACAAGAATGATTTTGTATCTCATTGTCAGCCTGTGCTGCCTGTGCTCCTTGTTCCAATTTCAGATCTTCTAAATCTGTTTCAAAACTTAAATTGAGTTCTTCAAAAGATAAATACAATTTATCTTTAAAATACTCTAAGTCAAGATCAGTTTGCCCTTTGACTAATGCGAGTATCTTCTGATGCGTTTCCAGAAAAGTTTGCCGAATTTCTTGCACTCGCTGTAGCAATTTCGTAGCATATGCAAGAGTTTTTCGTACTTTCGCTTCCTTTCTGAAGTTACTTTGCATTTTATGCAATTGTTCGAGTAACAATTTCTTCTGAGTTAGTAACCGGTCCATTGCGTTAGATTATAATTTTTGCGAGTTTCGATATATTTTCGAGTATATTTTGCACTATAAATATAAATATTGTACACTACAATTGATTACTGATACAATTAGAACTGGATGAATGATGGTGAAATCTTCCTATCTATCTAACTACTATGCATCAATGACTCAGCTTATTGCTTTGCTGATATCACGGCACAAATTGTCCCAAATCTATGCTATATGATTTAACACCATCAATTCGCACCCAATTAGCGCTAGTATACTTAGTGTCAGTCAATCACGAATTTTGCACTAATCAAATTAACCAATATATATTCAGTCCTTTGTAATTGAGCAAGACTAATGTGTTTCCAGTATTTGATATGAAATGCGGGATTATGTATATTGGAATAGATATAAAAGGAAAAATGCAATGGAATATAATAAAAGGATGGAACCAGGACTTACCAAACCTTCTAATTGCCGTTGCACTATTTTTTAGAGTGAATCGCCCGAACCGATGTCTATTAGTTTATTTTGTTACTTCACTACTATTTTCCACAAGAATCGCGTGACTGAAGTTTTAAACTGTTTCAAAATGTTCAAATCTAGAACAGTTATCTATTGTCGAATTTAACGATCCAGTTCGAGGGTCCATAAAATGTTCTAACTACAATCAATTATCCAATTGAAAAACCGTCACGGATTATGGTTTAATAATTCTTTATTTCAGTGTAACTAGATTTTATAACTAATTTAAAATTTCATCAACTATTTTAATTTTCTAACGACCGATTCTAATGCACATCATCTCTATTCAAAAATCAACTGTTAAGTGAAAATTTCGGTACTTTCTTTTTGTTATACAACTTTCTCTTAATTCTCTTGTTATATTTCCAGTTTTACCAGTATTCTTCTTCACGGTGAATATCAAGTGAAAAACAATTGTGAATGGACATTTAACATGTAGTGTCAAATGACAAATGTCAAGTGACAATTGTCATCAAAATACAATACTGATCGATAGCAGACTTTAGATAAGTATATATTTTTACTAATGTTCGAAGAACATTAGTATTAAAATCGATTCGGCCAAAAATTCATATTTCCATATATATATATATATATATATATATATATATATATATATATATATATATATATATATATATATATATATATATATATATATATATATATATATATATATATATATATATATATATATATATATATATATATATATATATATATGTATTGTTTACGCGCAGGTTGTTTTACCCGCACGGTCTACGTGTATACGGCGCTCGAACCGTTACACTGTTCGACGAAATTAACTGATTACGAGCAGATTGTTTACCTGCCCGATGTAAGTGTATACGGCACTTGAACCGTTACACTGTTCGATGATTGGGCCTTTGTGGTGTACACAAACGCTGTGTGTATACGGCACTTGAACCGTTACACGGATTCGACGATTGAATAGTTTCAAGAAAGAACAAATTCAACAGTTGGTTGTAGAATGCCTTTATTTGCTTATCTGTACCTTATTTATACAATCTTATAATTATGGAAAGAATAAATTTACCAATTGCAATATTTTACATTTCATCGAAAATATTTGCTTATTGTTGACAAACATTGCAAATATTGTCGCGTGCATATGGGTCAATAAGTGAACGCACGGTATGCCACTGTCAGCAAAGGTACGTTCATGAAAAGTGGAATGAGTACAATTCGCTGACAGTGACATGTACAAATGCGTTCATTTCTGTACGCTCTAAATATGAAAGTGCATTGAAAACAAAATGCTGGTCATGTGGAATCATTTACATTGAATGTATTAATGAGTTCGAACGAAATGCATTGCATGGGTTTGAACATTTTCCCCTGCGTTGAACCTTGTTCAATACAAAAACAATTTTAATAATACAAAGTAATTTAACAAATTAACGTGAATTTAACAAGTTTAAAAATATCTATAAGCTAAACTGTAATACAAAAATCTGGAGTTTTGCTGTGCCTTGGTGCTGGTGTTGGCTTGTGTCTGGATTTGTACACTTGATGTCGATATTTCCATGAGATCATGCCGAGAATAACGATGATGGAAGTTATCGATAAGTACCCAGGTATCGCATGATAGCTGTTTATTTGATGCGAAGGTGTTGATGGAGGCTCAGCTAATGTTTCGTCGAACAATTTTTGTTTGAGAGCATTTAGTGGTTCCAGGTTGAAATGATACGGTTCGTCAGTATACTCTTTCCAGTCAGTTGGTGCAGGAAGCTCGACCAGGATGTCATTCAAAGGAAAGGTAATCTTTTGCTGAGTGGATATGCTGTTATGTCCTGTTATTGTAAGTTGATCGAGTTTAACAACACAGCCTGCTCCTACAGTCAACAAACCGGAACCGTTTAACGGAAGTTGAAACTTCTCGACACCACAAACTACTCGGAGACGCGTGACGGTTTTTAGTCCATAAATCCACTTGTTTGTGTCTGAGAGCTGATTCCACACATAGTCTGTTGGTAGGACTGTTGCTTGGCACTTAGGAGATGTTTCATTGACAAAAGCACTGAACTCACACAAGGCGACTTGAGCACCTTTGTGATAAGTGGGCCCTGTCTTTTCGCATAGTAATGTTCGAGGTTCACTGGTGCTGCACAAAGTCAGGTCTTCTGGTGTCATGACGAGATATGTATCTCGGTGAGCATTAACAGCTATGAAGTTAGTGGACAACCGTGTACTTATGAGTGAGTCGTTTATGACGGCCGCTATAGGAGTCAACTTGAATAAATCAAATTTGGTCTCGTCGATTAATGGTATTCGTACTGTGAAGGTTAGATAAGGATCCGTGAGCCTTCCTTCAGCTTTCATTACTCGATATAAGTGCAGAACATCTTTACTATTGACGGAGAGTTGAGTGAACTCTGGAAGCTTACTTCCGATGTTATGAATTTCCTTGCGTAGCTGCTCTGGGGATAACAACAGTGGACTTATGATTCCGTGATGAGTGTCCGTTAGCAAATTTATGATTGCTGATTGAATATTGTGCAAATTATGACTAGCTGCCATTAACTCTAACGCCAGCGTGTTCATAATATTGTGTGCATTTGTGCCGTTTGCATTGATTTTGTTGAATACCAAGCCAATTTTTTGGTCCAGCCGATTCAATCTTTTTTCGACTTCCAGCTGATCAATCTTAAATATTGTATATTGATTGTGGAGTCTATTAGCGATGTTTGATTTTTTATTAGTTTATGTAGGAAACTGTCGTCCGTCTTGATGGCATCAATTGTAGCTGACATTTCCTTGGCATAATCAGCGTCCAGAACCCCGAACAGCGAATTAGCTAAGTTGCCTACCATATTAAATGCTCCTCGTCTTACGCGCTTCCTTGTGAACAGACTGTTATCTATTTGCAGTTTCTGTTCGTCTTGCTGGAAATGAACAACTAAGTGTTCGCATGTGGTGGAGTGAGTGGCTTTGCAAATTTCCTGTAATGCTCTTGTTCCATTTCGTAATGATTCTAGCTCCTGCCAGTAAGGTGATAGGTCATAGTACACTATAATCTTCCATTCTTTGACAGTGTGCACTAGGGTTCCCATGTTTTCAAAATATATTCCATGATGGTTACGAAAAGGTTGGTTGATGACCTCCGGAACCGACTTAACGGGATTCACTGACAGGCTGAGACATGCTATGAATAGCGTAGTTAATAATGATGCCCGGGATATTTTTTCCTTCTTACGGGGCGTTTCATCAGCATCTGAGCTACTCGCTGCTCTTCTTGGCACTTTACCATCACTAGTGAAACCCTTGGATTCATTGGTAGTGATTCTAGGCTCTTGTTTCGTTTCAACTGGCAAGGGTGCTAGCCTGTGTATCGATCTAGTCAGCACAGCGTCCTTTGTCTTAACGTCCACTACACGTACCAAACCATCATTCCCCTTGTGTACTTGAACGATTCGACCTAAAGGCCATTTCATCACTGGTAAATTGTCATCCTTAATGATGACAATGGTGCCTGTTTCGACGTTAGAAGATGGTGTTTTCCACCCATAACGATGCTGTAGCAAGTGTAAGTATTCCTTAGACCATCTTTGCCAAAATTCAGTTTTGATTTTTTGAATTTGTCTCCAGTCATCTAATAGCCCTGTTCCACTTGGCTGCGCTGCTGGGTCAACTTGGGCAGTTAACGGTTCTCCAATGAGAAAGTGACCCGGCGTTAAAGCGGTTGCGTCATTTGGATCCGATGACATGGGGGTTAATGGTCTGGAGTTCAGAATTGCTTCTATTTCTACTAAGGCGGTTTGAAGCATTTCTTGTGTAAGCGCCGCTGGCTCTAAAACTTTTAATAGCAACGTTTTCGCGCTTTTAACTGCGGCTTCCCATAGACCTCCGAAGTGTGGGGCTCTCGGTGGGATGAAATTGAATTTAATTCCCTTTCCGTTGCATGATGACGTAATTGAATTTTGAGCCTGATCCGAATACAAGGTTTCCTTTAATTCTTCAAGGCGATTTTTTGCTCCCACGAAATTCGTCGCATTGTCACAAAAAATATTGTTACAGTGTCCACGCCGACCTATAAATCGTTTAAGCGCCCCCAAAAATGCATTGGTGGATAAATTTGAAACTAATTCCAAATGTACAGCCTTTGTAGCGAAACAGCAAAAAACTGCAACGTATGCCTTCTGTGGATGTTTACCTCTGACATGGTAATGGATGCACATGGGGCCACAAAAATCGACACCTGTGTTGATAAATGGTCTTGCTGGCTGCACTCGCAGTGCTGGTAAATTACCCATGAGTTGGGATAGCATTTTGGGTTTGGCTCGAGTGCATCGTACACAATTATGAACAATAGATCTAGCAATAATTTTCCCTTTTAGTGGCCAAAATCTCTGCCTTGTGATGGATAAGAGAGTTTGTGGTCCCACATGAGCATGCCTTTTGTGCAAATCCTCCATTATCAGTTTTGTAATGGGATCTTGATATGGCAACAACATTTGATATTTGGCGTCAAATGTGAGATTGGCTGCTTCAAGTCTTCCTCCAACTCTAATTATACCATGCTCATCTAAAAATGGTCTGAGCTCGTTTAAAGGGTGTGAAGGCTGAAGTTGTCCGTGCTGACGAAGCTCTTTTATAATCTCGCGAAACTCATCATCCTGAATCGCCTTTATAATGCATTTCAACGAGTTGTGCCGAACTTCTTCTTGAAGCGCGTCTCTAGCAATGTCCCTAGTAATACCAATTCGTGCTGATTGCTTGGATACCTGTAACTCTTTGCGCCTTTGACTCCGGCATTGGTTGATAAAATGGCATATGTAACCGACAATACGAGTTAGCTTTCCAAATGAATTCCCATGTTGAATTTTATAGATGAAGTGTCCATTACTAGCCACTGATGCTGAAAATGATGCCAGCTTACGTTCAGAGTCAGCATTGGGTGTACTCCCTTTGTATTCTGGTGGCCATGCTTGCTTCGACGCGTGCAAGAACATAGGTCCATAGAACCATAGGTTTCCATCTGCCTTCAGCTTGCTGGGTGCTATTGGTCTCGTGAGTAAGTCAGCTGGATTCCTTTTGGTATCCACATGCCGCCACTGGCTGGGCTGTGAGAGCTCTTGAATGACACCAATTCGGTTTGCAACAAACGTATGAAAGGCTGATGATTCAGAGTTGATCCATGCCAGAACTATTTCTGAATCCGTCCAGAAATATGTTGGAGTATCGGCCATGCTCAACGCGTTTTTCGTATATTCTGCCAATTCAACAGCCAACTTTGCAGCACACAACTCCAGTCTTGGCAAAGTAATTTGTTTGATCGGAGCTACTCGTGACACACAACAATCGAACTACCACCGTGTTATCTTGCTTGATAGATCGGATTTATATTGCGGCACCGTAAGCCTCCGTAGACGCATCAGCAAACACGTGAATTTGCTTTGAGTTTGCGATACCTTGGGCAAACACATGTCTTGGCACGTCTATGTCTCCCATTGTTGTTAATTCACTTCGAAACTTGGCCCAAGTTGTATGAAGCTCTGCTGGCAACGCCGCATCCCAATCAAATTTGAGTTTCCATACTTTCTGAAGAATGATTTTTGCTGTCACTACGATAGGAGCCACAATTCCTAATGGGTCAAAAATCCGAAATGTTTCCGAACTTATAGTGCGTTTGTTTATCCTTGTTGCCTCCGTAGACTGAGCATTGATTCTGAAAGAGTCTAACTTCGGTAACCATACCATTCCTAGAGTTTTTATATGCTGTTCTGGGTTGTCATTTAGCTCCAGGCTCATTTGCAAATCTTGGTCAGGAATTTGTTCCAGTAGTCTAGTATGATTCGCACACCATTTCCTTAGCTTGAAACCCGCTTCAGCGAGTAATGCGTTAAGTTGGGATTGTGTGGCTAACAGTTCTGCTATACTATCGCTTCCTGTCATTATATCGTCTACATAACAGTCACGTAATATTGCTGAGGAAGCTTGAGGGTACTTTGCCTGATTTTCCTTAGCTAGCCTTTGAAGACACTTTGTAGCAAGGTAAGGCGCTGCTCTAGTACCGTAAGTTACCGTATTTAGTCGATACGTTCTCAGCGGCTCGCTTGTGTGACTTCGCCAAATTATTAGTTGAAAATTTCGATCGTCCTTGCTAACCTCGATTTGCCTATACATTTTTTCAATGTCAGCTGTGAGCACAAATCTAGACATTCGAAACCGCAGAAGAATGGAAAATAAACTTTCCTGAACTGTTGGTCCTTTCATTAGCACGTCATTTAGCGAGATGTTGGTAGAGGTCTTGGCTGAAGCGTCAAACACTACTCTGAGCTTGGTTGTGCTGCTCTCCGGCTTCAGTACACAGTGATGGGGTAAGTAATAATGTGGCGTCGCAACATTGACAACTTCTTCCATGTGCCCCAATGCCAAATATTCATTCATGAATTTGACATACTCACTGTATACTTCGGGTCGACGTTTGAACTTCTGTTCTAATGTGTGGAACCTCCTAATGGCGGTTTCCCGTGACTGTCTAAGATTATTTGCACTTGTGCTAAACGGTAACCTTACAATAAACCGCCCAGTTGAGCTTCTTTCCGTGTTACTGCAAAAATGCGCTTCACATTGCTTTTCGACTGGTGATAAGTGCTGCTTGCTATCTGGTGATTTGTCTAGTTCCCAAAATTGTTCAATTTGTTTCTCTAATAATTCTTCAGCTGTACTAATTCCACACAGTACGTGCTCACTGTTCACATTGTTAACCTTGCCAGCAACCAACCAACCTAACAAAGTGTTCTGTAGAATCGGAAGTCCATCTCCAAGTCTGATTTGTCCGATGGATAACAGCTCGTGATAGAATTCCACTCCCAGCAACAGATCAATTCGATTGGGCTTGAAAAACCCTGGATCAGCCAGTTGTATGTTGTGCGGAATATTCCATTCGCGTATATTAATTTCTCTTGCTGGTTGCTCAGAGATAATCTTTGGCAGCACAAATGCTTCGAGATGACAAGAAAATGCGGTGCCCTTTGAAAACAGCTGAACGTTGACTCTTCCTTTGGCTACCTGATCTTTAACTCCGATTCCTTCAATTTGGATAATTTTCGAATCCTGAGACAGTTTTAACCTTTTACACATTCTTTCTGATAAGATATTTATTTGTGAGCCGGAATCCAAAATTGCTCTGCACTCTACTGATGATCCATCGTTGCCTTGGATTGTGACTATGGCTGTGCCTAGCAACATGTATCGAGCTTTGTGTTGGCTCGTTTGAGCTGATAACACTGTAGGCTTAAGTTCGCTTGTAGAGGTCAATTTGGACGATTTCGTAGATTTGCTCCATGAACTTTTGGCTTGATCAGCTAACACTATTTCTTTCGAAGGTGCTAAATGCAGTAAAGTGTTATGCTTTTTTGAGCACTGTTTGCAGCTGCCTTTGGTGCATTGTTTTGAGGTATGACCGGGTTGCATACAATTAACGCAATAGTTATGCTTCTGCACTAGTTTCAAACGATCTACAGGCGCTAATTTGATAAAGGCTTTGCATGCGAACAAAGGATGAGCTTCATTACAACTGATGCAGGAGCCATTCTCGCTGACTACTGACGTGAATGTTTTAACCGAGCAGGCCCTTTTGTTGTCGTATCCACGTGTTTTCGAACCTATTGCTTCAAGTGACTGGAATCGAGCTTCAAGGAACGCCAGGAATTCTTTTAACGTCTGAAGGCTCCGTGGATGATCTAAAGACTGCTCATATAGGGTGATCGTTTGATGGTCTAACTTTCGTGTTAGTATGTGGAGCAGCAATGGATCCCATGTAAATGTAGAGACTCCCATGTTCTCCAGTCCCATGATACATTCTCGTGTCGTATCGTGTAAGTGCTTTATTCCTGCTGCCGATGTTTCGACATTACACGACGGTTGGGACATTAGTTTCGTTATGAGTGCGTTTGCCAACAAACGAGGGTTTTCAAAACGTTCTATCAACAGCTGCCAAGCGGCCTGATAGTTTTCTTCAGAAAGTGGCAGATGTTTAATTAACGCTTCTGCATCGTTGGTCAAATTAGCTCTTAGGTACCATAGCTTCTCACACGGAGGAATGTCTTGCTTATGGATAATTTCAATGAATAAATCATGAAACTGACGCCACTTCAAGTAGCTGCCGTCGAACTTTGGCAACTCTATCTTAGGTAATTTCATTCTTATATTCGGATTGACTGCTTGGAGTGAAACGGGCAAGGCAGTAGATTCTTGATGCTCCGAAAGCATGATCGTTGCTTGCAGTACTTGGTCTTGCAAGTCAAGGAAAGCTGAATTATCGTAGCCTGATGCCTCTGGATTCTCTATGCTACCGTAAAGTTCTTTATGTAGCTCTTGCACTTGTTCCCAATGCTCTTTGATGGCTGTAATATTAATTGTGCAGTAAGACTGCGATGGACGAATGGGCATATCCTTGATCCCATTTAATAAACGGTTGAGTTGTGACTGTGCAGCTCTGATTTTTCCCAATAATGATTTGCTTGACATCTCCACTGCTGTCAGCATGGGCTTTGGATCTACGGTTACAGCAATGTTGTCCATTTCGGAACGGAAAATCTCCCTGTACTTTTGGTAGATACTTGCGATTGAGTCATAATAATTGCTCGTGAAGTATTTATGGTTTGCAGAGACTCCAGGTAACTCGCGTATGCGGGAGTCTGTTGACTCGAATTCGTCCCAGTTCGCTTCTAGGCGTTGCAAACGCTCATGATAGTATCCTAACACCTTCCGCTCCTTCGGATCTTTATTGAAGTTGGAAACTATTTGCTGAATCCTTTTCCCGACGACTTCTTGCTGCTCAGCCAAACGCTCCATCTTTCACAACCCTGAACTGCACTTGATTGGACTAAACGTGTCCTGTCACGGTCGCCAAATGTTTACGCGCAGGTTGTTTTACCCGCACGGTCGACGTGTATACGGCGCTCGAACCGTTACACTGTTCGACGAAATTAACTGATTACGAGCAGATTGTTTACCTGCCCGATGTAAGTGTATACGGCACTTGAACCGTTACACTGTTCGATGATTGGGCCTTTGTGGTGTACACAAACGCTGTGTGTATACGGCACTTGAACCGTTACACGGATTCGACGATTGAATAGTTTCAAGAAAGAACAAATTCAACAGTTGGTTGTAGAATGCCTTTATTTGCTTATCTGTACCTTATTTATACAATCTTATAATTATGGAAAGAATAAATTTACCAATTGCAATATTTTACATTTCATCGAAAATATTTGCTTATTGTTGACAAACATTGCAAATATTGTCGCGTGCATATGGGTCAATAAGTGAACGCACGGTATGCCACTGTCAGCAAAGGTACGTTCATGAAAAGTGGAATGAGTACAATTCGCTGACAGTGACATGTACAAATGCGTTCATTTCTGTACGCTCTAAATATGAAAGTGCATTGAAAACAAAATGCTGGTCATGTGGAATCATTTACATTGAATGTATTAATGAGTTCGAACGAAATGCATTGCATGGGTTTGAACATATATATATATATATATATATATATATATATATATATATATATATATATATATATATATATATATATATATATATATATATATATATATATATATATATATATATATATATATATATATATATATATATATATATATATATATATATATATATATATATATATATATATATATATATATATATATATATATATATATATATATATATATATATATATATATATATATATATATATACAGTCACTTAAAGTGAAAATGATCCACCCAGTGAAAATAAATTAATGTGCATCGCATACAATTTTATATTATTGGAAATTAATTTGTTTCTAGGCAAAAGTAATTCCTAATGTGTAAGCAACAAATATACAAGTTATACGCGAAATGGTTACATTACCTTTGAAATTACGGGTCACTCTTTGCTAGAAGGCTGAATATGGGGTCAAAATGAAAATGATCCATTGTACTTATTTCATATAGTTCACTACTAAGATTTTATAATCAGCTATTGACATGTATTTGACATTTCCTTAGTTGACTTTAGTCTTTCGCTGAGTGCAGTCACCTGTTGCACATTTATCGTTTTGAGAAAGTTTTTTTTCGAAATGGGTCGCCATACAACATACGAAGAACGCGAGCTGGTAATCCATCATTTCAAGCTCGGGAAAAGTAAACGCGAAATAGCAAAGATTGTCAACAAGAGTGCGTCAACTGTACAACATACAATTGAACGATTTAAAGACAATCGCATCAGTAATAAGGTTCGAAAAAGTCCAAAAAAAGCGTTTTCCGATCGTGACGAACGGTGGATAGTAGACTTTATCCGAGAAAATCCGAAGCTTAGTGCGCCGAAAATTCGCGTACACGTTGAAAAGGCCTTGGGTATCAGGGTCTGCGACGAAACAATAAGATTTGTCCTAAGAAAACAAGGATTTAACAGTCGCTCCCCACGAGTAAAACCGTTAATAAGTGCGAACAATCAGAAACTTCGGCTACAATTTGCGACTCAGTACTATTCGCATGGCCCAGACTTCTGAAATACCGTTATATTTGCTGATGAAAGCAAATTCAATGTTTTTGGATCGGATGGGAAGGTTCGAGTATGGAAAAAGAAGAATGAAGAGTTGAATTTGAAGAATCTTCGTCCAAGTGTAAAACATGGTGGAGGTTCGATAATGGTTTGGAGCTGTGTGGCAGCTTATGGAGTCGGTAATATTCACGTTATTGACGGTAACATGGATAAATTTATGTACCTCCTAATTCTGAAGGACAATTTACCTGCCAGCGCCGAAAAATTGGGTCTTAAAGACAAATTCCACTTCTATCAAGATAACGACCCCAAACATAAGTCGTTACTCATTCGAGAATGGATGCTCTATCATTGTCCCAAAGTTAGAGAAACTCCAGCACAATCACCAGATTTAAACGTTATCGAACAATTGTGGGACCATTTAGAAGAGCGTATTAGGGAGCATCAAATATCCAGTCGAAATCGATTAAAGGAGGTCATTCTGGAGGAGTGGTCGAAAATTTGCCCAGAATTCACAAAAAAACTGGTTGCTTCAATGCCAAAGAGGTTATCAGTTGTTAGGCTCGCCAAGGGCCTTCACACTAAATGTTAATTTGTTAAAGAAAATTCTTAATTTATATTTTTTTTTGTGTTTTGTATTTTGATGGATCATTTTCATTTTGAGTATGGAATATACATTTTTTGTTTATATTGTAATATTTTCCAATCGAATAAATTTTTTATTTACTACACATTTAAAACTGATTTTGCACATCTGAAGTAATCATGTTTAAGCAGCAACAGTCCATTTTTTTTTATTTTCTATCATTAAATTACGTTGCAATTGTTTTCCACCGAGTGGATCATTTTCACTTTGAGTGACTGTATATATATCATCAAAAAATTTCAGTGAGATAATCTCGGGAACGCGCCATCCGATTGAGCTGAAACTTTCAGGATATATTGGTGTATATGCAGAATAGGTCCAGATCTCACTAAATGTCAGTTAATGTTAACCTTTTGGCGCCGGCGGCCATTAAAGTGATATTTTTAATATACCTATTATATCGTACACAAATAATTTTCGCAAAAATAAAGTTGACGAAATAAATTTCGAACGTGTTTTACATGTGAATCGGATAATGTTTTGGAATTTTTTAACCCCATGTGAGCGCTGGGTGCCTAAAATGAGAACGGGAAAATTTGAAAATTTTTAAATTGCGATAACTTTTGACAGAGCTACTCAATCATTACGAAATTTTCAGGACATATTTGCATTATTCAGTTGTAGATTTGTGTAGCGTGAAATGAGCGTGCTGGACACTCTGTAGCCAGGGCAGGCACTGAAAGTGAAAACCTCCAAATCATCGTCTCTCTTGAAAAAATGCCGCTTCTTCAAAAAAAGCGACTCATATGTAAATCTTTTGCTTTGTTTACATAGACAATAAAAAAAATTTGATATGGTATAACGGGCAGGCCTGGTAACCTTTGCCCAATTTACCTATATTTTAAGCATCAAAAACTTCTGTTCACGGAAACTCACGATTCGATGAGCAGAATTCATTGAAATTTGCAGAATGTATTGGCCTTAAATAGGACCAGGTCTGATAGAAGTGATTTTGAAATGCGGGCGATTGTGTGCCAGTGGTGCCATCTTGAAAAATCACTAAAAAAGATAACTGCTTTTAGCCCTATAAATTCTGATTGAATCGTTCGATTTTGACGAAATTCACACAGTAGCTGTACCTTACTTCAAACCACGTTTGCAGCTGCCAGCTATGATAATTTTGGTGTCTTAAATTTGAAAAAAAAATTTGGAAGTGAAAACATTCAAACCATCGAATATTCAAAAAAATGTCCGTTTCTTACAATAAAAACAATCTGTATACAAATCTTATGTTCTATCTAGACGTTCAAAGCAAAACTTTGAAAATTTAATGTCGGACAAGAACGGTAGCCCTCTCCCAGTTAACCTATATTTTTAGAATCAAAAACTTCTGTTCACGGGAACTCACGAGCCAATAATCACATACAGCTGAAATTTACAGAATGCATTGGACTTAAGTAGGACCAGATCTGATAGAAGCGATAATGAATTGTGGGCAACTATGTGCCAGTGGTGCCATCTTGAAAAATTACAAAGAAAAAAAACTGCTTTTTGTCCTATGAAATGTGAAAAAGTCACCAGATTTTCATGAAATTGACACAGTAGCTGAACCTTACTCTAATCTCTGTTTGGTGGAAATTTGGGTGAAAAATTTGATTGGAGTTGCCAGCTATGGTAATTTTTGTGTCTTTGGTTTTGAAAATTCGCTCAGGAAAATAAAACTTTTTGCCCTATAGCTTCCAGCGCAGTCATGAAATCAATACGAATTTCATACAATTAATGAAACCTATTATAAACATTATTCAGGCCAAATTTGGTTGAAAAGCCATGATAGGGTTGCCAGCTATTGTTGGTTTTGTGTTTGTTAGCAATATCTTCATTAAGCGGTTTTATCGTAGAGTTTTCAAATGGTAATGATATTGTAGTGACAATAAACAGCAAATATTAAGTTTTCGATTATTTGAAAAAACTCGCTACAGGTAACCCTAAATTTCTTTATACCCCTATAACTTCGAATGTAATATAACAACGTGAAGCAGATGTGATATATTCGTGGCTTTGATACTGGCAGAAGGTTGCCAACACGAGTCGGTTGTGCTACTTTTGTATCAATAAATGCTTACAGTTAATATTCATACCGGAAACATTTACAATGAAAATAAATAACCAATGTTTCAATTCCCAAAGTTCTGCAAATTTTTCGGATTGCAGCCCCAAACACCAACTTCAGTTACAGTGCTGCAGGCACTGAGCATTTTCTTCATTGATGTTATATGAGATGCTGCTTTCAAAATTTTGTGAAATAAGCAACTGATAACGAATATAATTAACCCGTGTTTTGCTCTCATAAACGTTGAAATTCATGCCAGTGGTAATATCTTAAACCTTCCACCATATGAGTTATAATGCATTCTTGAGACCAAAGTAAAACGTGGCATTTGAAACAGTTTGGCCGTAATAAGCAGCACATGTGGTGGAATATGCACTCAAAACCTGCACGTTTCTTCTACTGTTCTTCGAACATTAGTGTTTCTAGCGGTTCAGGCGCGCTAGAGTTTTTTTTATCTTTGAACCCGATACTTTGTTGTTTTTTTCCTTTCAGGTTCCCGTGTTGGAAAGGCCGCTGTTGTGTCGGAACAAGAGTCTTGGTGCGACAGCGAAACTAATCAGTTGGGTTTTCGAGAGTCTTGGTACGACAGCGAAACTAATCAGTTGGATTTTCGATTCTTGGTGCGACAGCGAAGCTAATCAGTTGGATGTTCGGTAACTGTGAAATCAGTACACACGTGGAAATACTCTGTACGACGGCGACAGTAATAAGACATCAGACATCAGGTACAAACTCGAGAATTCTGGGTGCGACGGCGACAGTAACAAGACATCAGACATCAGGTGCAAATTCGAGAATTTCTTTGTGCGGTGGCGAAAGTAATAAGTTGTAAGTAAGAAGACAGTAGTCTTAAGTAAATCAGTAAGATAATCAGGAAAATTTAATTAGACACATATGGTATTTACCGTGCATGCGCCTATACTTGTATAACTAGTGTAATAGTGAAGTGGTGGAACTCGGCGATAGGTTAAGAAAATCGAAAATTTCGTAGTGTAAGACAGTTGAAATTTCTGCTCCGATTAACGTGTGAAATTCTTGGCCGCGACATTCAATGGAATCAATATCTGTTTATATTGAAATTAATTAAATAATGTGCCATTGAGTAAGGAAGTTTGTCGTTTTGCTTACGGTTGGAGGAGTAAGGTAGTGGAAAGGACCGTAGTGTGAGATAGTTAGACTGTCTGGGTCACATTCGCGTGTGAACTGCGCGTTCGCGCAGTTCGATTAGATTAGCATCCCTTTGTGCTTCGACGCACTTAGATCGGCTGCAATTGAAGCAAGAAGCCCGTCGTCTTGCCCACGGTTGAGGGGCGGGTCCCGAATCGTGCTCCATTGACACCGGTGAGCCGTAAGCTCACTCGACGGCTCGAGGTTTTTTTTTGGGGTGAGTGAGTGGCGCCCACGCCCAATCTCCATTGAGCGAACTCGAGACCCAAACGGACCTAGCCGGTAGTCAAAATCTAGGACCATAAAACCAGGTCATGGTGCTGCTCAATGCTTGTGGGGTAAGGCCTCTGGACACTATGTCAGCCGGATTATCCTTCGATGGGACATGTCGCCATTGTTGCTGAGTAGTCATTTGTTGAATCGTCGAAACGCTGTTCGCAACATACACTTGAAATGAAGATGACTCTGAATTGATCCATGCAAGCACTATCTCAGAGGCAGTCCAAAAATATATCGGAATACCTGTTAGCGCCAAATCTGTCTGCAATCGGTGAGCTAATTCAGCTGAGATTTTAGCTGCGCAAAGCTCCAGGCGTGGTAAAGTGATTGTTTTTAATGGTGCTACCCTACACTTGGCACACAGAAGACATACAATGATAATGTTTGATTCATCGGTTGACCCCCAGTAAGCCGCAGCACCATATGCCTTCATGGATGCATCGGCAAATATATGTAATTACTTTTGTGTTGTCTGCTTGTGCGCACATACATTTCGATCAAATTGTATGGTATTTAGCATGTGTAGTTTATCACGGAAGTTTTTCTATTCATCCTCCAACTCTTTCGGAAGAGGTACGTCCCAGTCAGCTTTGAGAACCCAAAGCCTTTGGACAAACAACTTGGCTGTCACAATTACGGGCTCCATGATCCCTAGGGGATCAGAAAATGCCACCCTCTTGGTGACTGGACTCTGGAATTTCCGCGTAGTTTTGATGTTAAATTGGTCCTTCGTGGGTGACTAAGTCACTTCAATAATATTAATTTTGCTCTCTTTATCGTCACGGAAATCAAACTCGATTTCCTTGTCTTGTGTGGGTACGTTTTCCAATAGTTGCGGGTGATTGGCACACCATTTTTTCAAGGTGAAGCCTGCTGAGCGTTGCAATGAGATTAATTGTTTTTTGCATCTGGAGTGTAGTGCTTAGAAAATCGCAGCTCGTTAGACAGCCGTCGACAAAAAAATCGTGGCCCAACACGTGCGATCCCAATAAAAATTTGTCTGATTCATTAGAAGCTAAAGTTTTCACTGTTTTTATTGCAAGGTGCGGAGCAGATGAAGTTTCATATGTCACTGTGTTTAGCTGGGAGCATTTGGGCTTTTGTTCGATACTGCGTTGCCACCGAATCAACTGGTACTTTCTGTCTTCAGGGCTTACTAATATCTGACGATACATTTTTTCGATATCGGTAACGAATACGTATCGATGAAGCCTGAATCTAGCAAGTAATTGGATATTTGGTCCTTTCGCTAGGACATTGTTCAGAGCAATATTGGTGCTTGTCTTTGTGGACGCATCAAAAACCACTCGTACTCTTGTGGATGTACTTTCTGTTTTGAATACCGCATGATGTGGCAGAAAATAATATGTCTTTCCTATTTTGCTGGGATCGACTTCCTCCATATGGCCAAGCTGCTCATATTCGTCCATGTATTTGGTGTAGTCCCTTTTCAAAGCTGGATTCTGACTAAGTTTCCATTGTATAGCTTGGAACTGTCAAAATGCGATAACTCGGGACTCCCCCAAACACTCTGGATTCCGATTGAATGGTAATTTTACCATTAAGCGACCGTCATCACTCCTTGACACTGTTTGCGTATAGAGTACCTCACATCGTTGCTCTGTTGAAGTTAGAGAGCCCTTTCAACTATCATTTGATGTCCCGAGGCACTTCCACTCAATTTTTACTAATGTTCGAAGAAGAACATTAGTATTAAAATCACTTTGGCCAAAAATTCATATTTCTATATATATATATATATATATATATATATATATATATATATATATATATATATATATATATATATATATATATATATATATATATATATATATCATCAAAAAATTTAAGTGAAAAAATCTCAGGAACGCGCCATCCGATTGAGCTGAAATTTTCAGGACACATTGATGTTAATGCAGAATAGTGCCAGGTCTCACAAAAAGTTAATAATCTTTAACCCTTTGGCGCCGGCGGCCATTTTAGTGATTTTTGCAATATACCTATTATTCCGTACACAAATAATTTTTGCAAAAATAAAGTTGACGACATAAATTTCGAACAAGTTTTACATGTGAATCGGATAATGTTTTGGAATTTTTTAACCCTATGTGTGCGCTGGGTGCCTAAAAAGAGAACGGGAAAATTTGAAAATTTTTAAATTGCGATAACTTTTGACAGAAATATTCCACGACTATGAAATTTTCAGGACATGTTTGTTTTATTTAGTTGTAGATTAATGTACGTTTTAATGATTGTGCTGGCAACCCTGTAGCTAGGGCAGGCACTGAAAGTGAAAACCTCCAAATCATCGTTTCTCTTGAAAAAATGTCGTTTCTTAAAAATAAGCCACTCATATGTAAATTTTGTGCTTTGTTTACATAGACAAAAAATAAAATTTGATATGGTATAACGGGCACGCCTGGTAACCCTTGCCCAAATTACCTATGTTTTTAGCATCAAAAACTTCTGTTCACGGAAACTCACGATCCAATGAGCAGAATTTATTGAAATTTTCAGAATGTATTGGTCTTAAATAAGACCAGGTCTGATAGAAGTGATTTTGTAATCCTGGCGATTCTGTGCCAGTGGTGCCATCTTGAAAAATCATTAAAAAAGGTAACTGCTTTTAGCCCTATAAATTCTGATTGAATCGTTCGATTTTGACGAAATTTACACAGTAGCTGCACCTTACTTCAAACTACGTGTAGTAGAAATTTGGTTGAAAAATTCGGTTGGAGCTGCCAGCTATGATAATTTTGGTGTCTTAAATTTGAAAAAATTAAAATTTGGAAGTGAAAACATTCAAACCATCGAATATCCTAAAAAATGTCCGTTTCTACAATAAAACCAATCTGTATACAAATCTTATGCTTAATCCACACAGTCAAAGTAAAACTTTGGAAATTTCATGTCGGACAAGAACGGTAACCCTCTCTCAGTAAACCTATATTTTTAGCTTCAAAAACTTCTGTTCACGGTGACTAACGAATCAATAATCAGATAGAATTGAAATTTACAGAATGCATTGGACTTAAGTAGGGCCAGGTCTGATAGAAGCGATTTTGAATTGTAGGCAACTCTGTTCCAGTGGTGCCATCTTGAAAAATTACAAACAAAAAAAACTGCTTTTTGCCCTATGAAATGTGAATTAACTACCAGATTTTCATGAAATTGACACAGTAGCTGAACCTTACTTTAAACTCTGTTTGATAGAAATTTGGTTGAAAAATTCGATTGGTGCTGCCAGCTATGGTAATTTTTGTGTCTTTTTGTGAAAATTCGCTCAGGAAAATAAAACTCTTTGCACTATAATTTCCAGTGCAGTCATGAAATCAATACGAATTTCATACAATTACTGGAACCTATTATAAACATTATTCAAGCCAAATTTGGTTGAAAAGCCACGATAGGGTTGCCAGCTATTGTTGGTTTTGTGTTTGCTTGCAATATCTTTATTAAGCGGTTTTATCGTAGAATTTTCAATTGGTAATGATATTGTAGTGACAATAAACAGCAAATATTAAGCTTTCGATCATTTGAAAAAACTCGCTGCAGGTAACCCTAAATTTCTTTATACTCCTATAACTTCAAATGTTATATAACAACGTGAAGCAGATCTGATATATTCTTGGCTTTGATACTGGCAAAAGGTTGCCAGCACGAGTCGGTTGTGCTACTTTTGTATCAATAAATGCTTACAGTTAGTATTCATACCGGAAACATTTACAATGAAAATAAATAACCGATGTTTCAATTCCCAAAGTTCTGCAAATTTTTCGGATCGCAGCCCCAAACTCCAACTTCAGTTAGCATTTTCTTCATTGATATTATATGAGATGCTGCTTTCAAAATTTTGTGAAATAAGCAACTGATAACGAATATAATTAACCCGTGTTTTGCTCTCATAAACGTTGAAATTCATGCCAGTGGTAATATCTGAAACTTTCTACCATATGAGTTATAATGCATTCTTGAGACAAAAGTAAAACATGGCATTTGAAACAATTTGGCCGTAATAAGCAGCGCATGTGATGGAATATGCACTCAAAACCTGCACAATTCTTCTACTGTTCTTCGAACATTAGTGTTTCTAGCGGTTCAGGTGCGCTAGAGTTTTTTTTTTTAACAACGCTTCTTCCGCTGTTGCCACTCCACATATGCTTTGTGAACTAGACAGCATCCCTACCTTGCCTGATAGCGTCAACCCAAATATGGTATTTTGCACTATAGGAAGGTGTTTGCCTAAGTGTATCTTCCCCGTCTTCAGGGTTTCGAAATAAATGTCTGCTCCGATGAGCATATCGATAGGACCTGGCTGATTGAATTCAGGATCAGCTAAGCGGCAGGATAGAGGCAACTTCCAGTTATGTATGTTTATATGCTCTGATGGCTGTGGTGAAATTATCCGCGGTAGGACGAGTGCCTCTATACGTGTCTTGAAATTGTTGATGCATGACTCAATCATAATATTGACATCGTGTGGAGTTCCTTTTAGGCCGAGCTCTTTGAGTCCAATAATGCTCGACAAGTGATGCTATTACCTCCATTTGTGATTCTTACCATCACTAAGCTGAGGAGAACATAGCTCATTGATGCTGCAGTGGCGCTTGTAGCCCTTGCGGTGGAGGACTTGAATGATGATTCCCTCTCAGTACCATATGCAGTGGATGAGAATGGGGAGCTCGTAGGCTGAGTTGCTGGCGGCTGCTTCTTTTCGATATGCAGCAGACTATTGTGCTTCTTGCCGCAATTCTTACAAGCCCTCGACGAGCATGATGCCAAAAAAATTACCGCTTCCTAAACAATTCAAACACAAGTTTTGTTGTTTTATAATGCTAATGCGCTGATTTGGCTTCAGTTCCAAGAATTTAGGGCTATTTTAAATGCGGTGGTCTTCCTTGCGCATCGGACATTTCTTCGTTTGTATAGACGTCAATGTTTTTCTAACATTTGATTGATTTTTCATTTTTGAGTCTAGTGGTTCTAGTGATTGGAAGAGGCTTTCTAGGTAAGCTGTAAGTACATCGATTGATTGCAGAGCTCTAAGCTCTACTAGACTGGCCCTGGTGCCTTCATCAAGTGCACTAGTATAAAGTCCCAATTGTAAATGTCAATTTCCATGCTTTGAAGTGGCAGTAAACATTCTACAGTGGTGTCGTGAAGTTCCTTTAATCCAGTGGCTTTACTACTTGAAAGTCGGGGCTGTGTCATGAGCTTGTTTAACACCGTCGACACTGTCAATTGCTTGTTTTGATAACGATTGGTGATGATTTGCCAAGCCACATCGTAATTTTGATCCACTGCTGAGAGATGCTATACCAGCCTTGATGGCTCCCTGGATAAACTGCTCTGCAAATACCACAGCTTTTGACATCCAGCTAACGCGCGTCGATGCACCAATTGGGTGCACAGATCCTTGAATTGGGGCCACTTGATGTAACTGCCGTAAAACTTGGGTAGCTGAATTTGTGGCAGTCTTATTATGCTACTGGAGACGGGCACGTCTAGATGCTGATTCGATTGAGTGTTTCCCAGTAGTTGAAGAATAGCAGCATTAACATTGTCTTACACTGTGCAATATTTATGCAGATTGTACAGCGGTAAACAATCCTTCGTGTCTAAAATGTAACTGTGGAGCTTCTGGACTGAAATCCACTGCTGCTCGATGCGACTGGTTTGGCTTCTTCTAAGCTCTTCACTTTGGGACTGTTATAGCGGAACTTTTTTCTCCACCACTGCTTCAATACTGCTCAACAGAACATTTATTTGCTTTATCAAGTATGGTTCTGTTGAGAGGCCTTGCCCAACGCTAATTTTGGGTAAGCTATAAGCCTCTTTTGCTGTTGATGGCTAATCAGCAGGCCTTATCAATTGTGCTGCGTCCACCTTTGACTTGGACTGCATAGTGGTAGCAGTGGCAATCGCTTGCTGGTAGATCGCCTTGATCATCGTGTAGTAGATCTTTTTGCAGTACTCATGCGTGGGGTCTGCACCAACGTTTTCAATGAGCTCTGTATCATTTTGCTCAAATCTCTGCCAAAGCTCTTTGAGTTTCTCAATCTGTCAAGTCTTCAAAAAAATGAAATTAAGCTGGAGTCCGCCGGCTCAGTGGATCCTTTTTTAGATTTGTGTATACCCGTCGAATCTCATCTCCAATCATCTCTTGGATGTCGGCAAGTTGTTCCCAGTCCGACATCTCCAACTAAATTTAGCTGCAACAATTTTACGTTGGGCCAATGTAAGCCTTGGTCACGCTATGAGCTGTAAATTTGTCAATGTTGGCCCTGACAACGCCAATGAAATTTGTAAGATTTACGAATTCATCAGTGTTGGCCCTGACAACGCCACTGAGATATATGACTTGGATCACGTCGGGATCACCAAAAAATATGTTAAAGTTGACAGCAAGGCGGTACACCCTGGTCAATGTGATGTGTTGAACGGCTCTTGTTACCGTTGGCACATTTGCAATGAAAATATCTTTACGGCTCTTAGTGCCGTAGGAAAATAAAAAGTGCTAACTGTTTGGCTTCAAAATCACTGCTCAAATTTTATTCGTAACTTGCCTTATTTTATAGTGAATTTCTTAATTACTGGGCAACAATGTTTTCTTTATATCTAATGCACCAAGCAACAACATAGAATATGCTTATGCTAACATATTTCATGCATCGAACAACAATGTCTTTAATATTCGAATATGTGTATGCTAGCGTATACAAATCGTCGCGAGATGAAATCTGAATCGTTCAGCGTATGTATATAGTTGCGACGCTAACATAAACAAATCCGAACACTTGGTATTTTATTAATGGTGCTGAGATTTGATTACCTTAAGCTAAATATCATGAGATTTAACAATACCTATTATTCTGACCACAAATAATTTTCGCAAAAAGTAAGTTTACAGAATGAATTTTGAACGAGTTTTAAGTGTGAATATAATAAGTTTCTGGAAATGTTTAACCCTATGTGTGCGCTAAGTGGCTTAAAAGTCATCGGGAAAATGTGAAAATTTTTGAATTGCGATAACTTTTGATAGAGCTATCAAATCATTATGAAACATATAAAGCATATTGATATTAACTGTGTTTAATGAGCTACTCTAGGTTGAGTTAGATTGAGATATCTCAACAAAATATGTTTAATGAGCAATTCGGCTGCTCTAACTTGCCCGAAGTTGCTCTGATTTGTGTTTCATGAGTCTGCTCTAAGTTGAACTAGAGCACTTAAGAGCACGATTTTCACTCTACTTTTTTTGGTAGAACAAGTTCGGGCAAGTAACTAGCTGTTTTCAAACTGTCACGGGACCGACTTTCAACAAAAAATTGTCACTGAAGTGCAGTTTTTTGCTAGTGAATTGACAGGTTGACCTTCTGACAAGAAATGAGTTTTGAGAATGGCCTCTCAGCTGCTCTTACTTGCTCGATTTTTTTCTGCCTCTCAATTGCTCTGGTTTGCTCGACTTTTTTGACAGCCGCGCTACTATAACTTGCCTTGAGATGCTCTGCTTTTTTTTCGTGCTAATTAAACACAGCTATTGCTAGGTTGTAATGTCGGCAATCCTGTTACTGTGGCAGGCACTGAAATTGAAAACCTTCAAATTATCGACTCTACCGAAAAATTCTCGCTTTTTAGAAAAAAAAAACAACTCAAATATAAATATTATTCTACACAACTGAAAATCACAGAATGTATTGTTTTCGGATAGAGCCAGGTCTGATAGAAGCGGTTTTTAAATATGTGCCAAGCTGTGTCATCTTGAAAAATCACTAAGAAAATAAAATGCTTTTTATCCTATAAATCTTTATTCAGTAACCAGATTTTAATGAAATTCACACAGTAGCTGAACCTTACTTTATGCCACGTTTGGTATAAATTTGGTTGTCAGCTATGGTAACATTAGTGTCTTGGATTTTGAAAATTCGCTCAGGCAAATAAAGCTCTTTACCCTATAGTTTCAAAATCGAAACGAAATTCATTTGGTATAAGGATTTTACTGTTTTCAATTTTCAATAAGAATTTGGTTGAAAAGCCATCATATATATGTAGTATATATAAGCCACCTTTGTTGGTTTTTGTATTTTTTGCCATCTCTTTAGTAAGCATTACTATCATAAGATTTTCAATGGTTTATCATAATGGCTTTTATCATAAGATTTTCAATGGTTTAGTGACAATAGACAACAAATATTAGGATTATGAAATTTGAAAACTTTTGCGACAGGTAACTTTCAATTCCCTTGTACCCCTATAACTTCCAACGCAGTCATCGGATCGAAACTGAATTCGCAGAGAAAGTTGACTTCAACGTGAGGCAGATGCGGCAAATTTGGGAAAAGGCTGCCAGCACAAGGTGGTGTTGCTGTTTTTGTACCAATAAATTGTTACATAAGGTATTCATATCGTGAATATTTACAATGAAAATAAGTGTCCAATGTTCACATTTTCTAAGTTCTTGAATTTTTTCGGATGGCAACCCAAAACACTTTTCTATCCCTGCAGCTTTCGATGAAATTAGTGGATGAAAAAGAGATTTATGGGGTAGCTTCATTTTGACAAGAAGCAGTTTTGGTAGACTTTTAGTTGCAGTGCTTGTAAAGTGTTGCAAGCACTGAGTATTTTCTTCATTTGTACTAGAAAAGAGGCTGCTTTTTCAAGTTTTGTAAGATCAGCAACCGATAGTAAATATAAGAAACAAGTGTTTGACTTTCCTTCATTTTGAAATTCATGCAAGTTGTTCTGCCGCCACCTGTATGGGTTGTGTAAACGGAGGCCTCACACGTAGCTGGCAGAGGAGTGCCCTTGTTTCTCTCCACAGGGGTCAGACGGAGGCCTGCAGGGTTCTGGATCCAACACTTCACTTTGCCCGGCTCTGGAACCTGGCGAACCACGTTTTACAGAGTAGGGAGCTGCTAGACTAAGGGAGACACCTTGGTTGCCTCGGCAGCAAAGTTTGCAGGTTCAGCGCATTGTGAAAGTCTACCAAACCATCAGAACGTCGTGGGGGAGTTTGCCTCGCGATCCGAAGAGGGAGGATGGTCGGAGCAATACGTTGTTCCTGTGGGGGCAGGGTGAAGCGGGAGGAAAAATGCTGGCGTTTGCCTTGTAACGCGGTAACAAGGGGAAGTTTGAATTCAACAACAAAAAAAAAAAAAAAAAACAAGGAGCAACCTTTCTCCCAGAAGGGCTACTCCTTTCCGATCCGCGACGCCACCACTCAATTTCGCAGGCCAAACGCGTGAATGTACCCACCACTCGTAGGTAGAATAGGAGTCAGAGCATCCGACTTATGTTATATATTGGTCGGACGCCGATGACCTCGATTTAAGTTTTTAGCTTTAGATTCGAAAATGACGCAACGACCGAACACCTGCCGACCGATCTCGAAGAACCTCCCAGGACGTGGACAGGCGGAAAGAACACGTACCACTTGGCGGGCCGGACACACAGCGAACACACAGTGACGACACAGTGAACACAAACTCACCTGACCGTAACCCATGGGGAAACGCCGTACCAGACTCCCAAACACTTGGGTATCTCCTTAGAAAAACTCCTGGTGGCGGCGTAGACCTGATCCAGGAAAAATCGTCCACGGGCGCCCTGAAACCGAAAAGGCACCACCAAGAATCGGGTCCAACAATGGTACAAGTCACTTAGCTGACTCTGGCTTGTCCGCCGTCAATAAATCGCCGCGATGATCCCCGCTAACGCCACGCCACGCCCGGGCGATTCCTCCAGAAACCAAATTGGCCACCAGAGCTGCGGAATCGCAGGTATTTAGCAATTCGCCACGACGTTTTGGTTGCTGGTTGTTCCCGATGTAAATAAACCGCTGACAGTGACGTTCAAAATGTCACCATGGAAATCGTTTCACAATGTCATACCTGAGTCCCACACTGCCCGAAATCTGTGATGGAACAGTCACCATGGTGAATCTCGCAACCCACCATAGGTTGGTGCCTCGGATGCCACAAGCGAAGCGTACATTGCACCTGAACAACGGGAGCTTACTGAAAACCGTTCAGGAGTAGCGAACGTTGAGGAGAAAGATCGCGCCAAAGTTCTTTCTAACACGAGACAGCAAAGCATTCAGAAGTCTGGAAGGAGTATTGGGTAAAGTCTACGTTTTTTTAAATACTCAGGTGGGTTTCGATAAAGTGAAAAAAATGCTTTCTAACACGAGACAGCAAAGCATTCAGAAGTCTGGAAGGAGTATTGGGTAAAGTCTTGGTTTTTTAAATACTCAGGTGCGAGGCCATAAGGTGCGTGGAGACGGTGCAGAGCCGAGTTTTTCTTCAACCAGTGGCAGCGAAGTTCCCAAATACACGTTGAGACGAATGCAAGAATCAGGCGCTTTTCGAGGTGTAGCAGTTCAAGATACATCGGTGCGAAGCGAATTTTTGGGATAAAAAGGGGATCCACGCGGGATTAACGACGACGGGGCTGATCGAGTTGGAGTGAGTCAACACTTTCGAAAATTCGGCGGATTTACAAAAAAAAAAACAAAAAAAAAGGTCAGTCAATTAGTTAACATATGAATTTTTTTTGGTGAGCAAATGTTTTGGCGGAAAACGAAAAGTTAGATAACCAACGTGCAAATAGCTATAAGATTAGTATAGAGAGAAATATTACTGGTACTATTTTCTATGTACACCGACATTGTGTTAAAAATTGAGTGGTGGCCGCGTAGCGTAGATTCCATATAGAAACTCGAGACAATAGTTGGCTAAGCCGTTTAATTTGTTTTCGGCAATAAAAGTAATTTGAATATGAAGTGACTTCATGTTGTTCCGGGAATAAAAGTTGAATTAGAACAAAGTGAATTTCAGACTCGGCAGACCCCAGCATCGGGGTAATGATAGTAAGTGAATCCCGGATCAACCTTTCGTGAACACAGGAATCGAAGAGATATAACGGAACGGGTTTTCTTTCAAATTCGAGCTCGCATAGTGATTTACGTGCGTTAGAGGTTCAGATTTCATTTGTGGCGATTCGAGTTCGCACTCCGAATTGCGGGTGAAAGAATAGTGGATAACATTACTAGCGTTTCGAGCTCGCATAGTGATTTACGTGCGTTAGAGGTTCAGATTTCATCTGTGGCGATTCGAGTTCGCACTCCGAATTACGGGTGAAAGAATAGTAGATAACATTACTAGCGTTTCGAGCTCGCATAGTGATTTACGTGCGTTAGAGGTTCAGATTTTATTTGTGACGATTCGAGCTTGCGCGGGTTGAGGCGCCCAACCGAGCAAAACCGAGATTCTGGGGGAGCCAAACCTCACTCAACGGCTCCAGGTCCATTCTAGGGGTGAGTGAGTGGCGCCCACGCCCATTTCCATTGGGCTAGACCGGGACCTAGACGGAGCCACCCGGATCTCGACCTCCCGAAGGCATTGGAGGTAACAATTGGCACCCAACGTGGGGCCTAAAAGGCGCGAAAGGGTTGCAAATCGTGGCGTTAAAGGTTGCCTTAAATTATTGGGTAGAGTAGTAAGTGAAAGTGCGGGAAGTAAGTTAGTGAAATTCGGGAGATAGTTGGATCCTTAGGACACGTAATCGTTGAGGATAGTTCAGCCCAGCAAAGTGCCAGAGACGACCAGTGGGAAGCCACCGACTGAGGTTGACGACTGTGGAAAGGGGCATCCTGATAAGCAACGGAGGCCGCGATGAACCCTCGACTTGTATCACAAGAATCGAAATTTTGAATTGTATATATAAACGCAAATAAAAATAAATATCATTGTTTAGTAAACACTCAGGCTTCGTTATTCTCCTTAGTAATTAGTAAAATTATAATAGTATAATAGTGGAATTGGGCAAGTAATTGGGTGCAGAGCTGCAGCAGAAACAGAATGTCGACCACAGCCAAAATCTTAATTGATCGGCTCAGCAAGGATGAGCTGGTTTATGAACTGGAAATCAGGGGACAGCCGACTGGGACCGTGGAATCCATGCGAAAAACGCTGCGCGTGGCGCTGCGAGCAAAAGCCTCGATGGATACATCTTTGATTTCTGCGCGAGACTACCCGTATACACTGGAGGAGGATTTAGAAGCAGTTCAGGAGAAACTGACCGAAATCCAGGCCTTGATCGAAGCATTTCGGGGAACTTCACAGTCATCCGATTTTCTCAAAACTAAGACCAAGATCAAGTTTGGGATGCGCCGCCTCAAGAATGCTCAACATGAGAAGGGGGTAATGGGCGAGGAGGCTCACAAGTTGCGAGTTCGCCTAATAATGGCGATGGGGGAGTTGCTGGTAAAAGCAGAGGGTGAGGGAGAACCGGGCGAGACGGAGCCAGACCAGGAGGACGACAACAACAGCGAGCGGATGGTGCTAGGCGCGGATGATGCGCTAATACAAAGACCGGCTCGGGTCAGCGAGCCAATTCGGTTAGCAGGGAATCTCGAAGAACCCGTATTTTCCACGCCCAGGTCAACTCCGATAGTAGGAAAGGGGCAAGAGGTGGCAAAATGGGGCCTGCGGTACATTGGGGATTCGGGATCCTTGAGTGCATTCTTGGAGCGGGTTGAGAAGCTCCGGGAACCTCGAGGGGTATCCACCAGGCAATTATTCCAGTCGGCGGTGGAAATATTTGAAGGTTAAGCTCTGATCTGGTTGAGAGCAAATCGCTCTCGTGTGAGCTCGTGGCAAGAGCTGGTCACCGAAATGAGAGCCGAGTTTCTACCGCCTGATTACGATGACTGCCTGATGACCGAGATCGTGAGGCGCACTCAAGGACCCGAGGAGTCCATGGGAGTGTATGTTTCGGTCATGGAGGGGTTATTCAGGCGCCGAGCTCAACCCTGCTGCGAAGAGGAAAAATTGAGAATCCTTCGACGTAATATAGCGCCTTTCTATCAGACTCAACTGGCCTTAACGACGGTCAGAACAATCGCAGATCTGGTCAGAATGGGACGGTCGTTGGAGGCTACACGCGTTACCGTTGAAGCCTATGTGCCACCCCCTTCCCGGAAAAACCAACGGCTTCTGGAACCTGACTTAGCGTATGTTGGGAGTACCGAAGGGTCGGGACTAGCAACTTTACAGGGAATCAACCTTAGGTGTTGGAATTGCCGAGGCATAGGACACGCCTCGCGAGAGTGTTCTGAGCCTCAAAAGTGCTTCGGTTGTGGTCGTTTGGGAATGAGGAAGGTCACCTGTCCTAATTGTCGAAGGATACCAAATCGAGAGAGGGATCCCAGAAATCAATTTGAAGTAGCTCGCAGAGAAGGGGGTATACAGGGTGGTGCCAGAGGAGGGGAATCGCGACCGACTCAGCCATCAACGTCGGGAAACGACCGCCGTGCTCAGTAGGCGGCAGCCTGAGCACAATACCAGTACAGGGGAGAGCCGCAGCAAACGCACAGATACATTACCTGCTGACTAAGAGGCAAGGAGACAACAGGCCACACCTGGAGGTGGATATATTGGGACGCAAGTTTCTGGGACTGGTAGACTCTGGTGCCTCTAATACAGTAGTGGGTGGAGACGGATGGCAGGCTTTGCAAGAACTGGGAGCGGAGCTCTTGCGTTCCGACCAACGAACCATCAGAATGGCCAACAATCCAGGGTGCACAATTGCAGGAACGGTGGCTATCCCGGTGAGGCTGAAGGGGAAGATAGATTGGTTGCGAGCCTTAGTGGTTCCAGAGCTGCCTCATGCTCTAATTCTAGGGGTGGATTTCGTCAGGCAGTTTGGGTTAGTCCTAGCGCTTAGCGAGGAGAGTTGGGATTTCGTAAGTGCGTTGGAAGGTGGTGGTACGAACCAATTAAAACCCAGGAGCCAACTAACACGGGAGGAGGAAATTGAGCTCAGCCAACTCGTCAATGAGGAGTTCGAACGGATGGGGGAAGGTATTGGGTGTACGCATCAAGTGGAGCATGTCATCCGAACCTCAGCGGTACCAATTAAGCAGCGCTATTACCCCGTGTCCCCCGCGGTACAGACTCATATAGATGCGGAGCTGAATGAGATGCTGGCGCAGGGCATAGTTGAGCCATCTTCAAGTCCCTGGGCTTCACCCATCATTTTGGTTAAGAAGAAAGACGGTACCTATCGGTTTTGCGTCGATTATCGCAAGTTAAACGCCGTCACAGAGCATGATGCTTACCCGCTGCCCTACGTGACCGCCACACTGGATAAATTGCGAGATGCGAAATACTTGTCGTCGCTCGACGTGAAATCGGCCTACTGGCAAGTGCCCATGGCCGAACAATCAAAAACATTCACAGCCTTTACTGTTCCGCATCGAGGATTATTCCAATTTCTTCGAATGCCATTCGGTCTTCAAAATGCACCTGCTACTTGGCAACGGCTGATAGATCAAGTCTTAGGACCTGATCTGGAGCCCTATGTGTTTACATACCTCGACGATATTATCGTGGTAACACAAGACTTCACCAAACACCTGGAGATATTGAGGGAAGTATTTAAACGCTTGAGGCAAGCTGGGTTGAAAGTCTCTAAGGACAAATGTGAATTCTGCCGGCCGCAATTAAAATATCTCGGCTATGTTGTCGATGAAAAAGGATTAAATGTAGATCCGGACAAAGTCAAAAGCATGATAGAGATACCGCCTCCAACCAACGTAAAGGGGGTCAGACAGTTCCTGGGAATGGTCTCGTGGTACCGAAGATTCATCCCGGACTTCGCCACGATGACGGCACCATTAACAAACCTCCTTAAAAAGAACAAAAAGTTCGAATGGACCCAGGACTGTGAGACTGCCTTTGCACGGGCGAAGCTAAAACTATCCACTGCACCAATTCTGACTTGCCCGGATTATACGCTACCGTTCTCAATCCAAACCGACGCATCAGATTTGGGCCTGGGAGCAGTACTGACGCAGAAGCATGAAGATGGGGAAAAAGTAATATGCTATCTGAGTCGGTCCCTGACAAAGGCGGAGCGCAAGTATTCTACCACAGAGAAGGAGTGTCTGGCAGTACTGTGGGCCGTCGAGAAGTTACGACCGTATGTAGAGGGAGCACGCTTCTCCGTAGTCACTGATCACTACTCACTTGTATGGCTGAGTAACTTGAAGGATCCGACGGGACGGCTGGCCAGGTGGGCAGTACGCCTCCAACAATATCCTTTTGAAATTGTTCACCGCAAAGGAAAGGAGCATTTGGTACCCGATGCGCTGTCACGACTAATGTCTGGGGGTGAGGTAGCAGCTATTGAGACGGTAGAAGATCTGTGGTACAGGACCATGAAAGAGAAGGTCGTACAAGAACCTGAACGCTATGCGGATTGGCGGGTGATGGACAACGTACTTTGGAAGCATGTGCCTGGCCCATATCCCGAGTTAGATGGAACAGAAGCGTGGAAGCGAGTAGTACCGAAGGCCGGTAGAATGGAAGCGATGTTTCGGTGCCACGATGATCCAAAGGCTGGGCATATGGGTGTGAGTCGCACGTTAGGCAGACTTGCGGAAAGACATTATTGGCCAAAGATGTCAGCTGATGTGATACGATATGTAAAAAGGTGTAAGGTATGCTAGGCCAATAAGGTGGAGAGGAGAGCCCCGGCTGGGTACATGATCACCAGAAGTGGAGAACCACAACAACCATGGGAGATGGTTTGCGTGGACCTAGTGGGCCCCTTACCACGATCGAACCAAGGGCATGTCTTTATACTCACCGTACTAGATTATGTGAGTAAATTTTCTCTACTATTCCCATTGCAACAGGCAACCGCATCTGCCGTGAGTAAAATCTTAGAGGAGCAAGTTTTTTGCTTTTTGGGGCACCAAAATGGCTGGTCTGTGACAACGGCGTTCAGTTTCGGGGAACCAGGCTGAGACACCTGGCGGAATCCTATGGAACCAGGATAAAATTCACCGCTTTATATCACCCGCAAGCTAACCCAGCTGAACGCAAGAACCAGGATATAAAGCGGATGCTACGGTCGTATGCAACCGAAAACCATCGCGAGTGGGATAAAGATCTGTTTAAGATTGCATGCGCTCTGCGCACCTACAAACACGAAGTAACACGCATCACTCCATACTTTTTCAACTTTGGTAGAGAGATGGTGACGCACCATGAGGGATGGGAACAGCCCGGAGGGGGGCAGAATATCCTAGGGCCCAAGGCCAGGGCTGAAGAACTCGACAAGGTACGCTCGGAGGTAATGGAACGCATGAAACACGCAGCTAGGCAGAGCGCACAAAGATATAATTTGCGGAGGCGGGACGTCTCGTTCGAGGAGGGAGAGGCCGTGTGGCGGAAAAATTACACCCTCTCGAAGTATTACTCCGCAAAGCTGGCGCCGGAATACATTGGTCCTTTCTGGATTCGCAAGAGAGTATCGGGCTGGACCTACCTGTTGGTAGATAGCAGTGGTAAGGAGGCTGGGGTATGGCACACGAAGGATTTGAAGCCATACGTCACCTAATTAACTTAGTTCATAATCAACTGAGGTTCTACGGGCAGTCAGGTAGGAGAATCAAATATTACCTAATAATAATAAACATGTAAGACTTCGATTACTTTTAAATACAAAAGCTGATACCTGACGAGATTCAACGACGTCGTCAGAACACAGTGGGTTCCAGGCTTCCACAGGAGACCATCGGCCAGATATTAAGGACTTCGGGGGCCGAATGTCCTCGGGCACACTCATTTACTTCTCTGTCGTTTGTTTTCCTATTGAATTCGCATCCAGGGCGGCTAAAATAAAAGGTGAAAATCAAATTAATACAGGGTAACTGTGTGTAACTACCTAGTAGAATAGGATTTCGGATTAGACACCAAGCCAATGGAATTTTCTTTGAGTTAGGAATTACAAGTTAGAGTTAATGTTGTTTTTTTTAACCATGCATATTCCAAGTAGAATAGGATTACAGATTAGACACTACACCAATGGAATTTTATTTGAATTAGGAGTTAGAAGTTAGAGTTAATGTTGATTTATAAACATTCATATTCCAAATAGAATAGGATCTCGGATTAGGCACTAAGCCAATGGAATTTTATTTGAATTAGGAGTTAGGAGTTAAACTACTGTTACTTTATCAACATGCATATTCCTAATAGAATAGGAACTCGGATTATACACTAAGCCAATGAAATTTTATTTGAATTAGGAGTTGGGAGCTAGAACTAGTGTTGCTTTATAAGCAGGCATACTCAAAGTAGAATAGGGTCTCGGAATATACATTCAGCAAATGGAAATTGTAGTGGAATTGAGGGTTATGAAATAGAACTAGTGTCGTTTTACCAACACACATACACGAATTAGAATATATGCTGGAAGTAGGTACACAACAAATGAAATATTAAATTGAATTGCGAGTTAGGAAATAGAGTTGTGTGTCGCGTTGTAAACATACCTACAAAAAGTAGAATAGGAACTAGGGTTAGGACTTATGATTATAATTAGGAAATATATAAACGCACGCAATAAATTGCACAGGGCGACGTCAAGGCTTTAGGAAACTAATTCCGCGCCGCGTCAGGCAGACTATCAAGATCGACTACGAGGTAAAACGTATGGCATTTTCGATTTAAGGCTATTTCGTACCCGCGAGATTATATACTCGTTTTTATATTTACCGGGACAGTCGCGAAAACGATATCGGTGACGGATTTCCGGGGAAATCCTTTTCGGGTAAGGGGGAGTTGTTACGCGGTAACAAGGGGAAGTTTGAATTCAACAACAAAAAAAAAAACAAGGAGCAACCCTTCTCCCAGAAGGGCTACTCCTTTCCGATCCGTGACGCCACCACTCAATTTCGCAGGCCAAACGCGTGAATGTACCCACCACTCGTAGGTAGAATAGGAGTCAGAGCAACCGACTTATGTTATATATTGGTCGGACGCCGATGACCTCGATTTAAGTTTTTAGCTTTAGATTCGAAAATGACGCAACGACCGAACACCTGCCGACCGATCTCGAAGAACCTCCCAGGACGTGGACAGGCGGAAGGAACACGAACCACTTGGCGGGCCGGACACACAGCGAACACACAGTGAACACAAACTCACCTGACCGTAACCCATGGGGAAACGCCGTACCAGACTCCCAAACCCTTGGGTATCTCCTTAGAATAACTCCTGGTGGCGGCGTAGACCTGATCCAGGAAAAATCGTCCACGGGCGCCCTGAAACCGAAAAGGCACCACCAAGAAGCGGATCCAACAATGGTACAAGTCACTTACCTGACTCTGTCTTGTCCGCCGTCAATAAATCGCCGCGATGATCCCCGCTAACGCCACGCCACGCCCGGGCGATTCCTCCAGAAACCAAATTGGCCACCGGAGCTGCGGAATCGCAGGTATTTAGCAATTTGCCACGACGTTTTGGTTGCTGGTTGTTCCCGATGTAAATAAACCGCTGACAGTGACGTTCAAAATGTCACCATGGAAATCGTTTCACAATGTCATACCTGAGTCCCACACTGCCCGAAAGCTCTGGTGGAACAGTCACCATGGTGAATCTCGCAACCCACCATAGGTTGGTGCCTCGGGTGCCACAAGCGAAGCGTACATTGCACCTGAACAACGGGAGCTTACGGAAAACCGTTCAGGAGTAGCGAACGTTGAGGAGAAAGATCGCGCCAAAGTTCTTTCTAACACGAGACAGCAAAGCATTCAGAAGTCTGGAAGGAGTATTGGGTAAAGTCTACGTTTTTTTAAATACTCAGGTGGGTTTCGATAAAGTGAAAAAATGCTTTTTAACACGAGACAGCAAAGCATTCAGAAGTCTGGAAGGAGTATTGGGTAAAGTCTACGTTTTTTTTAAATACTCAGGTGCGAGGCCATAAGGTGCGTGGAGACGGTGCAGAGCCGAGTTTTTCTTCAACCAGTGGCAGCGAAGTTCCCAAATACACGTTGAGACGAATGCAAGAATCAGGCGCTTTTCGATGTGTAGCAGGTCAAGATACATCGGTGCAAAACGGACTTTTGGGATAAAAAGGGGATCCACGCGGGATTAACGACGACGGGGCTGATCGAGTTGGAGTGAGTCAACACTTTCGAACTTTTGGCGGATTTACAAAAAAAAAAACAAAAAAAGGTCAGTCAATTAGTTAACATATGAATTTTTTTTGGTGAGCAAATGTTTTGGCGGAAAACGAAAAGTTAGATAACCAACGTGCAAATAGCTATAAGATTAGTATAGAGAGAAATATTACTGGTACTATTTTCTATGTACACCGACATTGTGTTAAAAATTGAGTGGTGGCCGCGTAGCGTAGATTCCATATAGAAACTCGAGACAATAGTTGGCTAAGCAGTTTAATTTGTTTTCGGCAATAAAAGTAATTTGAATATGAAGTGACTTCATGTTGTTCCGGGAATAAAAGTTGAATTAGAACAAAGTGAATTTCAGACTCGGCAGACCCCAGCATCGGGGTAATGATAGTAAGTGAATCCCGGATCAACCTTTCGTGAACACAGGAATCGAAGAGATATAACGGAACGGGTTTTCTTTCAAATTCGAGCTCGCATAGTGATTTACGTGCGTTAGAGGTTCAGATTTCATTTGTGGCGATTCGAGTTCGCACTCCGAATTGTGGGTGAAAGAATAGTGGATAACATTACTAGCGTTTCGAGCTCGCATAGTGATTTACGTGCGTTAGAGGTTCAGATTTCATCTGTGGCGATTCGAGTTCGCACTCCGAATTACGGGTGAAAGAATAGTAGATAACATTACTAGCGTTTCGAGCTCGCATAGTGATTTACGTGCGTTAGAGGTTCAGATTTTATTTGTGACGATTCGAGCTTGCGCGGGTTGAGGCGCCCAACCGAGCAAAACTGAGATTCTGGGGGAGCCAAACCTCACTCAACGGCTCCAGGTCCATTCTAGGGGTGAGTGAGTGGCGCCCACGCCCATTTCCATTGGGCTAGACCGGGACCTAGACGGAGCCACCCGGATCTCGTCTTCCCGAAGGCAGGGGAGGTAACAGCGTATGCTGTGGTCTGAAAACGCGAAGCCCAGACCTGAAACATCAGCTACAAGAGACCATTGGATCAAATTAAGGACGCTAATAAAATTAAACTGGAGGGAAATGACCCCTTCAAATGGCAAAATATTGGATCTAATTTTTTTTTTAATATTCAAGTGTCTTCTGTTGATTTGGATTCCAACGCTTTACCCTATGTCCCTGCTGACCCTTACCACCCTCCTGTTCTTTTAGAAATTTTGCTCAATCTTCCTCTTCGATCCAAAGTCTCTTACTATAAGCGCTTCAATTTCTTTAAAGCCAACTTTGTTGGTATGGCGAACGAAATCAATCATGTTAACTGGTACTCATTTCTTCGCTGTTCTGACGTTAATGAGGCTCTCCATAGGCTTTACGTCTTTCTCGCAAATCTCATTCCTCGCTTCACTCCCACATGTC
>OZ022265.1:67575460-67577960 GCA_963978885.1 Nemotelus pantherinus | reverse complement strand
TGAAATTGACACAGTAGCTACCTTACTCTAAACCCTGTTTAGCAGAAATTTGGCTGAAAAATTCGATTGGTGCTGCCAGTTTTGGTAATTCTGGTGTCTTGGGTTTTGAAAATTCGCTCAGGAAAATAAAACTTTTTGCCCTATAACTTCCAGTGCAGTCATGAAATCAATAGGAATTTCATCCAATTAATGGAACCTATTATAAACATTATTCAGGCCAAATTTGGCTGAAAAGCCACGATAGGGTTGCCAGCTATTGTTGGTTTTGTGTTTAATTGCAATATCTTTATTAAGGGGTAACACCACAGTAACCGGTTCAAAAAATCCAATTTTTTTTATAGTTTTTTATAGCTTTTTTTATATATGCGAGCACCAACACGGATAGCCAAATGTATGGTGCAGGCATCGTTGTTAAAGGTACATATAACCATTTTATGATTTAAATCCACATTAAACTTTAAATACGTTTTTCTCAAAACTACCTACTTTTTTCGACTTGGGCGAAATCATAACTCGAAAACTATTGCTCCGATCAGTCTCAAATTTTTTTTGTAGCTTTGTAAATGCAATATCTTGAGCATCACCGTTTTTTGATTGGATGTAAATATTTTTTTTTAAAACAATTATAAACAATTACAAACAATCATAAATAATTATAAAAAATTCAAAAGTGTGCCATTTCTACAAAAATCAGTTTAAATAAAAACGCCTACGTGATTCTATAGCTAATTGTATATGAATAATGAACTTTGTTTCTTTTTTGATCCAGGTCTCATCGTTTGCACTAAATCTTTTCGCCCGTTTATCAATTTAAAAAAAAAGGCTTAATTGAAGATCGGTGCTATCGCCGCCATTTTGTATGAAAATGATAACAAAAATTTTTTTTCTCATACTTTAATGTGTGCTCAATAAAGCCCTTTAACGGAAATTTCCTACTCCCGTTCCAGGTTTCCGAAAAAAATTGTCAAAAAAAAGCCTTCTTTTTCGACCGTTACTGTGGTGTTACCCCTTAAGAGAATTTTCAAATGGTAATGATATTGTAGTGACAATAAACAACAAATATTAAGTTTTCGATTATTTGAAAAAACTTTCTGCAGATATCCCTAAATTTCTTTATACTCCTATAACTTCGAATGTAATATAACAACGTGAAGCAAATGTGATATATTCTTGCTTTGATACTGGCAAAAAGTTGCCAGCACGAGTCGGTTGTGCTACTTTTGTATCAATAAATGCTTACAGCTAGTATTCATACCGGAAACATTTACAATGAAAATAAATAACCAATGTTTCAATTCCCAGGGTTTTACAAATTTTTTGGATCGCAGCCCCAAACACCAATTTCAGTTACAGTGCTGCAGGCACTGAGTATTTTCTTCATTGATGTTATATGAGATGCTGCTTTAAAAATTTTGTGATATAAGTTATAATGCATTCTTGAGACCAAAGTAAAACGTGGTGGTGGACACAGTTTGGCCGTAATAAGCAGCTCATGTGGTGGAATATGCACTCGAAACCTGCACGATTCTTCTACTGTTCTTCGAACATTAGTGTTTCTAGCGGTTCAGGTACGCTAGAGTTTTTACTAGTTTTCGAAGAAAAGTAGTATTAAACTCGTTTCGCCGAAAATTCATACTTCTTTATATATATATATATATATATATATATATATATATATATATATATATATATATATATATATATATATATATATATATATATATATATATATATATATATATATATATAGATATATATATATATATATATATATATAAATATATATATATATATATATATATATATATATATATATATATATATATATATATATATATATCTATATCTATATCAGCAAAATGATTAAGGGAGATAATCTCTGGAGTGGCCGATCCGATTGAAGTGAAACTTTCGAAGAACGTAGATGTATATAATAAATAGGTCCATGACTCGCCAAAATCCAGATATTCTAAACCTTTTGGTGAATTTTGAACTACTCCTATATCTAAAAGCAGCGTAAAGTTTTGTTCAAAAACAGTATTGGAATGAAAACTTGTTATGTTCTAAGCTTGTTTATGACAAAAACTTGGAAATTTTGAGCCGTGTGTGGGTGCAGTGTGCCTAAAAATAGGCAAGGATTTTTTTTTTAAATTTTGATTTCTCATTACTTCTGACAAAAACATTGGATCATCGTGAAATTTGCAGAACGTATTTATGTTGACAAAAATTTTACATATATGGATTTCCAAGTTAGCGCGGGTAACCCTGTAGCTGCGGCAGGCTCCTGAAAAAAAATCCTTCAAATCATTGACCCTCCTGAAACATTTTTGATTTTTGACAAAAATTTACTCCCCAAAATCCAGATATTCTAAACCTTTTGGCGGCGGCAAGCGTTTTAGTCAATTTTGAACTACTCGTATGTATAAAAGCAGCGTAAATTTTTGTTCAAAAAAAGTATTGGGAATGAAAACTTGTTATGTTCTAAGCTTGTTTATGACAA
>OZ022265.1:67515460-67572960 GCA_963978885.1 Nemotelus pantherinus | reverse complement strand
AGAATTAGTTGAAATTTGCAAAATGTATTGGTCTTAAGTAGGACCAGGTCTGATAGAAGCGATTTTGAAATGCGGGCGATTCTGTGCCAGTGGTGCCATCTTGAAAAACCACTAAAAAAGATAACTGTTTTTAGCCCTATAAATTCTGACTGAATAGTTCGATTTTGACGAAACTCACACAACTGCTGGACCTTACCTTACGCCACGTTTGGTAGAAATTTGGTCGAAAAATTCGGTTGGAATTGCCAGCTATGATAATTTTGGTGTCCTCATTTTGAAAAAAAAAATTTGGAAGTGAAAACATTCAAACCATCGAATATTCAAAAAAATGTCCGTTTCTTACAATAAAACCAATCTGTATATAAATCTTATGTTTTATCTACATGTTCAAAATAAAACTTTGGAAATTTCATGTCGGACAAGAACGGTAACCCTCTCCCAGTAAACCTATATTTTTAGCATCAAAAACTTCTGTTCACGGAAACTCACGAACCAATAATCAGATACAGCTTAAATTTACAGAATGCATTGGACTTAAGTAAGACCAGATTTGATAGAAGCGATTTTCAATTGTGAGCAAGTCTGTGCCAGTGGTGCCATCTTGAAAAATTACACAGAAAAAAAACTGCTTTTTGCCCTATGAAATGTGAATAAATTACCAGATTTTCATGAAATTGGCACAGTAGCTAAACCTAACTCGAATCTCTGTTTGGTGAAAATTTGGTTGAAAAATTTGATTGATGCCACCAGCTATGGTAATTTTTGTGTCTTTAGTTTTGAAAATTCGCTCAGGAAAATAAAACTTTTTGCACTATAATTTCCAGTGCAGTCATGAAATCAATACGAATTTCATACAATTAATGAAACCTGTCATAAACATTATTCAGGAAAAATTTGGTTGAAAAGCCACGATAGGGTTGCCAGCTATTGTTGGTTTTGTGTTTAATTGCAATATCTTTATTAAGCGGTTTTATCGTAGAATTTTCAAATGGTAATGATATTGTAGTGACAATAAACAGCAAATATTAAGCTTTCGATTATTTGAAAAAACTCGCTGCAGGTAACTCTAAATTTCTTTATACTCCTTTAACTTCGAATGTTATATAACAACGTGAAGCAGATGTGATATATTCTTGGCTTTGATACTGGCAGAAGGTTGCCAGCACGAGTCGGTTGTGCTACTTTTGTATCAATAAACGCTTACAGTTAGTATTCATACTGGAAACATTTACAATGAAAATAAATAATCAATGTTGCAATTCGCAAAGTTCTGCAAATTTTTCGGATCGCAGCCCCAAACACCAACTTCAGTTACAGTGCTGCAGGCACTGAGCATTTTCTTTATTGATGTTATATGAGATGCTGCTTTCAAAATTATGTGAAATAGGCAACTGATAACGAATATAATTAACCCGTGTTTTGCTCTCATAAACGTTGAAATTCATGCCAGTGGTAATATCTGAAACCTTCCACCATATGAGTTATAATGCATTCTTGAGACCAAAGTAAAACGTAGCATTTGAAACAGTTTGGTCGTAATAAGCAGCACATGTGGTGGAATATGCACTCAAAACCTGCACGATTCTTCGATTAGTGTTTCTAGCGGTTCAGGTGCGCTAGAGTTTTTTTATTTAGATTTTTGTTTATATTTATCATTGTCTATTGCATAATTGGACTCGATCTGTTGTTGTAGCTATTAAGTAAATAAATACGTCGGGAGACAAAACGGCTTAAGTTCAGGCGATCGAAAGGTTGCGGGCTCTGAAGCTAGATAGAGAACCCACTCTGGGATCTACTGTGAGGCCGATGGACGTAGCGGTACCCTTCACCTGGGCAGTAACCCAGCAGTCTGGCGGCAGGTCTGGAGAATCACTGGACAGTCCAACGGAAGCGGTGGTGACCGAAAACGGAGGCGGCAAGCTGAAAGGCTCGCTGTGTCACCGGGAGGGAAGCGACCCCTAAGCCACTCAGCAGAACTGTAACTGGGACTAAAGGTGGTGGCTCCAACGATCTCCAGCCCACTGTGAAGGTGGCGGCAGCTGATCCCACCAAAGGGAGGAAGCGGAATGCCCAACGTATCAGAAAGAGAGGGGCAAAGCGGCCATGAGTACGGTGACGCTCAAATCCAAAGGGAAACTTGAGGATACTCAAGTCAAACCTATTGCAGTGACTGCGAGCAAACGCCAACGCTCAGAAGAGTAGATCTCGCCGAGAGGTAAATCGACGAAGAGGCCACGACAGGAGCCGATAGCTCGTTCCTTTAGATTAAAGCTGGCTGTCGTTGACAAACAGAAGCTCCTGGAATGGAAACTCGAGGATGACGTGGTCAAGGTGATTCTTAAATGGATTACCAAAGAACTCCTTAAGTTTGCCATGTCGACGGAAGAAGAGTCACCCCGCTTTGAAGGATGCAACATTGTTTGCGGCCATATCGCGGTGACCTGTAGTGACGTTTTCTCGACGGAATGGTTTCCGTCTACCGTCCTGAAAATTTTTGAAGACCATCCAGGTTTGGGCGTGATGGAGGAGACATCCGTGTCTAAGCTAATTGCAGCGAAGGTGGCAGTGCCCCACTCAAACGACTCGGAGGCTCTGTCTCTGTTGAAGAGACAAAACCCCGCTCTGAAAGTTTTAGGCTGGAGATTATTCCAGGCGGTTCAACTAAACAGCCAATCGGCGGAGGCTGATTTAACCGGTGCAGCAAAGTTGGTGCTTTTGCTGGGAATTGATCGGGAGTCCACGGAAGCAGTACGGGCCAATAGAGGGTTGATTCACTTCATCTTAAAAAATTGGTAGAAGCGGCTATGACAACTGATGCTGTTATCGGCTGTGATGCAAATGCTCACCACAAAATATGGAGAAACACCAACATCAACAAGAGAGGCAGGTGTTTGCTAGAATTTCTAATGTCAACGAACCTCAACAGCCTCAACATAAGTAACAAACCTACATGTATTATTAGGAACAGCGCTGAGATAATTGATATTACCCTGGCAACTCCAAGCATAATGGAAAGTGTCCATAGCTGGCAGGTTTCTAACCTACCATCGCTCTCGGGCCACCAGTGGCTATGCTGGAATATCGGTTGTTCTGTAATCTCACCTAAAAAAGTACGGAACCCGAGAACAGCACAATGGGAAGTTTACTCAAAGAAAACAAAAAGACACCTCAGGGCACTAGACGATCTGGATCTGACGAATCCAGGATGACTTAGCGAGCAGGTGAACCGATTAACAGGAATCTTAGTGCCTGTAAGAAAAAACGCCACCTTATGGTGGAATGGCGAACACACCGAGGCTAGAGGTCGCACACGAAGGGCGTTTAGCAAAGAATTTGAGCCTTAACCTGTGGTGTAGACTGTCGGACCATGCTACCGTCTTTGACTCTGAATTACATGCTATACGCATGGCAGTTGAGTCCATTAGCAGAATATCAACCACATTAATGACGATTTGAGTTGACAGCATGGCAGCCATTCTCGCTCTTGCGTCTTACAGATGTTCTTCAAATACTGTTAAAGCTTGCACAGTGGATCTCAATGAAAGGACATGGCATATTCCTATCTGGATTATGTCGGAGCCAGGCCATAGTGGGGTCATAGGCAACGAAAAAGCCGATGAATTGGCGAGGAAAGGTTCAGGATCTAGTAATAGCCCCTGCATCACTGTACCACAATCAACCGCTGACGCCACAAGAAAACTTGATGTCGTCATATGGGCCAAACTGAAGTCCGAATGGAAAAACAAATTAGAAAAACTCTAGCGCACCTGAACCGCTAGAAACACTAATGTTCGAAGAACAGTAGAAGAATCGTGCAGGTTTTGAGTGCATATTTCACCACATGCGCTGCTTATTACGACCAAACTGTTTCAAATGCCACGTTTTACTTTGGTCTCAAGAATGCATTATAACTCATATGGTGGAAGGTTTCAGATATTACCACTGGCATGAATTTCAACGTTTATGAGAGCAAAACACGGGTTAATTATATTCGTTATCAGTTGCTTATTTCACATAATTTTGAAAGCAGCATCTCATATAACATCAATGAAGAAATTGCTCAGTGCCTGCAGCACTGTAACTGAAGTTGTAACGATCCGAAAAATTTGCAGAGCTTTGGGAATTGAAACATCGGTTATTTATTTTCATTGTAAATGTTTTCGGTATGAATACTAACTGTAAGCATTTATTGATACAAAAGTAGCACAACCGACTCGTGTTGGCAACCTTCTGCCAGTATCAAAGCCAAGAATATATCACATCTGCTTCACGTTGCTATATTACATTCGAAGTTATAGGAGTATAAAGAAATTTAGGGTTACCTGCAGCGAGTTTTTTCAAATAATCGAAAACTTAATATTTGCTGTTTATTGTCACTACAATATCATTACCATTTGAAAATTCAACGATGAAACCGCTTAATAAAGATATTGCAATTAAACACAAAACCAACAATAGCTGGCAACCCTACCGTGGCTTTTCAACCAAATTTGGCCTGAATAATGTTTATGACAGGTTTCATTAATTGTATGAAATTCGTATTGATTTCATGACTGCACTGGAAGTTATAGTGGAAAAAGCTTTATTTTCCTGAGCGCATTTTCAAAACCAAAGACACAAAAATTACCATAGCTGGCAGCACCAATCAAATTGTTCAACCAAATTTATATCAAACACGGCTTAGAGTAAGGTTCAGCTACTGTGTCAATTTCATGAAAATTTGGTAACTTATTCACATTTCATAGGGCAAAAAGCTGTTTTTTTTCCTTTGTAATTTTTCAAGATGGCACCACTGGCACAGACTTGCCCACAATTCAAAATCGCTCCTATCAGACCTGGTCCTACTTAAGTCTAATGCATTCTGCAAATTTCAGCTGTATCTGATTATTGGTTCGTGAGTTCCCGTGAACAGAAATTTTTGATGCTAAAAATATAGGTTAACTGGGAGAGGGTTACCGTTCTTGTCCGACATGAAATTTCCAAAGTTTTACTTTGAACGTGTAGATAAAGCATAAGATTTGTATACAGATTGGTGTTATTATAAGAAACGGACATTTTTTTGAATATTCGATGGTTTGAATGTTTTCACTTCCAATATTTTTTTTTTTTGCAAATTTAAGACACCAAAATTATCATAGCTGGCAGCTCCAACCGAATTTTTCGACCAAATTTCTACCAAATGTGGCTTAAAGTCAGGTCAAAATCGAACGATTCAATCAGAATTTATAGGGCTAAAAGCAGTTATCTTTTTCAGTGATTTTTCAAGATGGCACCACTGGCACAGAATCGCCTGCATTTCAAAATCACTTCTATCAGACCTGGTCCTATTTAAGGGCAATACATTCTGTGAATTTCAAATAATTCTGCTCATCGGATCGTGAGTTTCCGTGAACAGAAGTTTTTGATGCTAAAAATATAGGTAAATTGGGCAAGGGTTACCAGGCGCGCCCGTTACACCATATCTTTTTTTTTTTTTGGTTATGTAAACAAAGCACAAGATTTACATATGAATGGCTTTTTTTCGAAGAAGCGGCATTTTTTCAAGAGAAACGATGATTTGAAGGTTTTCACTTTCAGTGCCTGCCCTAGCTACAAGGTTGTTAGCACGCTCATTGAAAGCTACACAAATCTACAACTAAATAATATCAATATGTCCTGAAAATTTCGTAATGATTGAATAGCTTTGTCAAAAGTTATCGCAATTTAAAAATTTTCAAATTTTTCCGTTCTCTTTTTAGGCACCCAGCGCACACATAGGGTTAAAAAATTCCAAAGCATTATCCGATTCACATGTAAAACACGTTCGAAATTTATTTCGTCAACTTTATTTTTGCGAAAATTATTTGCGTACGAAATAATAGGTATATTAAAAATATCACTTAAATGGCCGCCGGCGCCAAAAAGTTTAAAATAACTGACATTTAGTGAGACCTGGACCTATTCTGCATATACACCAATGTATCCTGAAAGTTTCAGCTCAATCGGATTTCGCGTTCCCGAGATTATCTCACTGAAATTTTTTGATGATATAAATATATATATATATGGAAATATGAATTTTTGGCCGAATCGATTTTAATACTAATGTTCTTCGAACATTAGTAAAAACTGACAGAAAATGACTTCTTTTAACTTTCTACACATTATGAGGGCTTTATCAAATTTCCTAACTACCAAAACATTTAACATAACCATGAAAAACCGAAACAAAAACAAACAAGCAAAAAAATCAACTTCTCATGAGCTTTTCTTTTTTCTATCAGCATATTATATAGTTCAGCACGTGAACTACAAATGAGAAATAAAATTTCTGTACCAGTGAATTCACTGGTACAGGAGTGTTGTTGTTTTTAATGCATATACTCTATTCTCTGCTGGATAGAGAAGCAAAAAAAAACGCCTACTAGATCGTTGTTTTTTGCTGCATAGTTATATTCTGTTCCGCAAAAACAACGATCTTGTATAAAACAGCAGTGCATTCGCTAAGACTAACATAGGTTGCTATATTCGCTGTGCTACCACACAACAGCTGAAAATAAAGGGAGAAAATAACGAGTATACACTACCATAATCGATAGAAAATAGAAAAAGAATGTTACGTTGTAACAAGAACCCGAGGCCTAACCAACGACCAATCGACAAGCATGTACGGGCGTACACCTCGCAATGCCGAGCCGTTAACATTTGAAAAAAAAAACAACCCTTCCCGGGAAGGGTTGCCCATGTTTAAACCGCGAAACCACCACTCAAATTGATAGGCTAGCAAATGTTGTTTTGAACGTCGCATCCGACTTGTGTCGTATACTAGTCAGATGTCGACGATTTAGCACTAAGCTAAAGTAATGCTACATAGTATATATACATTACATGCCGTAGAGATAAGACTAAACTAAGACTTAAACTAACTAAATCTAAGCGACGCGCTGTCGACGGAGTGGCTGAAGCAGGGCCTGCGCGTCCACTCGCTGGTAATCCCGGAGCTGGCTGCGTTACGGGTGAGCCGCAACTTGAAAGAGAAATATATAAATTTATCATGTTCCTCAATCATCTACTCATACATACTTACCTGCAACCTCCCACGGAGCCGCAACTTCCGACGACTCGCCAACCACCGGTCAACGAGGCGCTCGCCAGTGACTCACGGTGGATCTCTTCACGTCGACCTGAAATACACCAGAAACACCACAAAGAATCGGCCCGGAAACACGAAACTGAAAGGAATACTTATCTGAAGGAATGCACCACCGACCGGTAGCTGCCAAGTCGTTTTCCTCTGTCACCGTTTCGCCAGCCAGCACCCAGCTACAACCCGCCACCACCGGATTCCCAGGCCGCAACGTGATGAACCACGGTATATTAACACCCGCGAAACGGATGCATATACGCGAAACACACTAATCCACTGTACGATTCAAATCAAATTCAATTCAAAATATAAACGCGGCATCCCGAGAACTGTCACTGCGAACTAGATCACAATCACCTGCACAATTCCGAGATCAGCTGGGTTCCATGGAGTGAGACGAAGCAGCAGACATTCACGATGGATTCGAAATTCGAATATGTCGAAGACGTCGAATAGGTCGAATATGGCGAATATTCGGCACGAGCGGCGAGAGTAGCGGTACGTGTCGGAGAACCGCTATTCGTGGGTGGAATAGAAAATGCAGCTCGGGACGCTCGGTCTTTTTACAACGTGCAGCCGAAGTGATCGGAACGTTTATCAATTTGCTCAGGTAACGAAGGCGTATGTGGAAATTTGCTTGTCGCTTTTTAAAACGTGCAGCCAAAGTGATCAGAACGTTCATCAATTTGCTCAGCCGAAGTGGTCAGAACGTTCACCAATTTGCCCAGCCGAAGTGGTCTGAACGTTCATCAATTTGTTCAGCCGAAGTGGTCAGAACATTCATCTATTTGCTCAGCCGAATTGATCAGAACATTCATCAATTTGCTCAGCCGAAGTGGTCAGCACATTCATCAATTTGCTCAGCCGGAATCGCAGAACTTTTTGACTAAGGTAAGCCATAACTCTGTTCAATAGAATTATATGCAAAGAATAAGTTTTATTTTAAGTAATTTCCATAAGAAATATTTGATTGTGAAGTTTTAAAAGTTACTTTATTTTTAAAAATCAAATCATATGCTATAAACACGTTCAGTTTATATTTACATTCATTAAGAAAGAAAAATTTGAGTGGTGGTCGACGAGGTAGGCAGCTTTTGACAGGTGCTCGCTGGTTCGGCTTGCATATATATATCAGTGGCGGCTCGTCAGGGTGGGCCCGGCCCGCCTGGCCCACCCTGACGAGCCGCCACAGAGTTAAAGTAGAGTAGATATTTCTTGTTGGTATCCGCGCATACCTTATAATAGTGTTTTTTGTGTCGAGCGGGCCCAGTGGCGGCTCGTCAGGGTGGGCCAGGCGGGCCGGGCCCACTTTGACGAGCCGCCACTGATATATATATGTAGGTGTATCGCCCCATAGCGGAGGGGTGATTGATCGCGTAGGAGTATCCGGTAAGCCAAACCTCACTCAGCGGCTCTCGGCTCAATATTGGGTGAGTGAGTGGCGCCCACGACCCGTCTCCGACGAGTTACACCCGGGACCCAAACGAGCCGAACCGGAACTCGCCCCCCTAGACCGGGAGGGTAACAAATTGGCGCCCAACGTGGGGCCCCAAAAACGTTGCTAATCCAATCGCGATCATATTACGGAGGTACTGGAACGTTGGCCCTTCAACGTAGGTATCGACACCCGGAAAAGAAAAAAATAAAATCGCGTGAATAGTTAAAGTCGAATGCGTGTAAAGTGTTAGTGAACCGAAGTGTGGAACTCAGGACGGGACTCAGACGCAGCAGCAGGAAATCCGTCGGAATCTTAGGTGACCAGGCGGTGAGAGTATAGGGCAATCCGATTAGACGGGAGTAACCTGTCGCGGAGGAACACCTTATTTTATATATTTGGAATTTGTAATTGGAAAAAAAAAAATTTTGAAAGTTAATCACATATACTTTGTTTGTTTTCCTTCTTAGTTGATAGTTAGCCTTAGGGTATCCCTTTTAGGACTGACCGGGGTCTACAGCCAAGATGGCGTCGAAAATGAAGATACCTATAGATCGACTTAACAAGGAAGAGCTGACGTACGAGCTAGAAATCAGGGGTCAGCCGTCTGGAACAGTTGAAGCCATGCGGAAGACTCTTCGAGTGGCATTGAGGGCGGAGGCGTCCATGGAAACTTCCTTGGTTTCTGTGATGGAATATCCGTACTCTTTGGAAGAGGACATCAGTGCCGTAAAGGACAAACTGGCCGAAATTCTCGCGTTGATCGCAGCGTTCTCAGGGACACCACAGACGTCCGAGTTTCTTAAAATCAAGGCGAAAATCGAGTTCGGTATGCGCCGTTTGAAGAATACTCAGCTCGAAGGGGAGAATATGTGCGATGAGGCCGGCAAACTGAGGGTACAACTGATTATGGCTATGGGAGAGCTCCTAGTTAAAGCCGAGGGAGAGGGCGAAGACGTAGAGACGTCGTGACCCAAGACTTTGCCAAACACATGGAAATTCTGAGGGAAGTGTTCAGGCGTCTAAGACAGGCTGGATTGAAAGTATCCCGTGACAAGTGTGAGTTCTGCCGTCCCCAGCTCAAATACTTGGGCTATGTGGTCGATGAGAGGGGCTGAATGTGGACCCGGACAAGGTCAAGAGCGGGTCACAGATCCCTTCGCCTACGAATGTGAAGGGATTAAGGCAGTTCCTGGGTATGGTGTCGTGGTATCGGAGGTTTATACCCGACTTTGCCACGATGACGGCACCACTAAAGAATCTGCGAAAGAAAAACCAGAAGTTCGAGTGGACCCAGGACTGCGAAACCGCCTTCACCCAGGCGAAAATCAAATTATCGACCGCACCCATCCTCACCTCTCCGGACTACACCCTCCCCTTCTCAATCTAAACGGACGCATCAGATCTGGGTCTCGGAGCCGTATTGTCCCAACACCAGGCAGACGGTGAAAGGGTAATCTGCTACCTTAGCCGGTCGCTGTCGAAGTCTGAGCGGAAATATTCAACCACCGAGAAGGAGTGCCTGGCGGTCTTGTGGGCAGTGGAAAAACTGAGGCCTTATGTGGAAGGGGCCAAGTTTACGGTAGTCACGGACCACTACTCACTCGTGTGGTTGAATAACCTGAAAGACCCGACAGGACGGTTGGCAAGGTGGGCAATACGCTTACATCAGTATCCTTTCGATATTGTACATCGGAAAGGTAAGGAGCACCTAGTACCAGGTGCGCTATCACGGATGTTACCCCAAGGAGAAGTGGCAATGCTGGAGACTGCGAGGGATACATGGGTCGAGACGATGAAGCAAAGGGTGCTAAACGCCCCAGAACGATTCGCGGGCTGGCGTGTGGCTGAGGACTCGTTGTGGAAACATGTGCCGGGGAGATATCCAGAACTAGAGGGGTCTGAGGCGTGGAAACGAGTCGTTCCTAAGAGCGAAAGGAAGGCCATACTCCACCGGTGTCATGACGACCCAACGGCAGGTCATATGGGGGCCAGTCGCACACTAAGTCGAGTGGCGACAAGGTTTTATTGGCCCAAGATGTCCGCCGACGTAGCCAGCTATGTGCGAAAATGCAAGGTCTGCCAGGCGAACAAGGTCGAAAGGAAAGCTCCCGCGGGATTCATGGTTTCTCGAAGCGGAGAACCTCGCCAGCCTTGGGAGATGGTATGCGTGGACTTGGTAGGGCCATTACCTCGGTCCAGCCAGGGGCATACCACGATTCTAACCGTCTTGGATTACGTTACCAAGTTCACCCTGCTCTTCCCTTTGCGGCAGGCGACGGCAGTAGCGGTGTGTCGTGTGCTAGAAGAGCAAGTGTTCTTAATGTTCGGAGCACCGAAGTGGCTTGTTTGCGATAATGGGGTCCAATTCCGGGGGACGTTACTTCAACGATTAGCTGAGACCTACGGAACCGAAATCAAATATACGGCGTTATACCATCCCCAGGCCAATCCAGCCGAGAGAAGAAACCAGGATATAAAAAGGATGTTGCGTTCTTATGTAGCTGATAATCACCGAGAGTGGGATCGAAGTTTGGCCAAGATAGCATGCGCGTTAAGAACCTACAAACACGAAGTGACTCAAATTACACCATATTTCTGCAATTTTGGACGCGAGATGGTAACTTTCCACGAAAATAGGGAACGACCCGAAGGGGGACAGGATGGTCTAGTGCCCACAGTCAGAGCGGAGGCACTAACGAAAGTACGTCAGGAAGTGTGGGAGAAAATGCAACAGGCAACCCGGCAGAGTACGAGACGCTATAACTTGCGAAAAAGAGATGCGAGGTATGAAGAAGGTGATCCCGTGTGGCGAAGGAATTTCACCATTTCGGACGCGACAAAATATTATTCCGCGAAACTAGCGCCTGAATATCTGGGTCCCTTTTGGATCGGCGAACGCGTGTCCGGCTGGATATATAGGCTGGTGGACGAGAAGGGTCAAAGCGCAGGAACATGGCACGCGAAAGACCTGAAGCGGTATGTGCACTAATGACACGGTGGGAAAGTAACAAGCGCGACGCGGCATCGGCAGGCAGACCGGTATCCTAGATCTAGAATCTAAATCTTATATAGTAATCGTAACGCTAACAATTTCCCTTAAAGACTAGACACAGAAAAGTCGCTTTCAGAATACCTTAAGCTATAAAAACTTAGAATCTAAATCATCTCGGCGATGAGTTAGGTGAGCTCACCTGACGCGTCGCTGGCACTGGCGATTCTGGTACGCAGACTTTGGCCTTAATTCAAACGGCTTGGTAGCCGATCGCTCAATCGCACATTCCTTCCTTCTTGTCGTCGTGGCCTTAAAATTTGGACACCATGAAATTTGGAGTTAGGTTCGAAAATTCCTGGACTTAGTTGGATAAATAAAATTATAGCAGGGATAGGGAAATTGCTGGAGTTCGGGGTAGGTTGGTAAGGCACTAGGAGTTAGGTAGGGAAATTAGGTAGACTAATCAGATAATAGAATGGATTAATAATATTAACTACTTGTAATTAAAAGGTGGTAGTTTAGGGCACAGAACTATTTGGATTCATAATATTCGCTACATGTATTCACTAGGCGTTAGTTAAGATCACAAGATTACTTAGATTGCTAATATCAATTACTCGTATCAGTAAGGGATTAGCTTAAGACACTGAATTACTAGAATTTAATTAGTGAAAAATTATTGGGGTAGGTTTAGCGTGAAATTAGGGTGGTGATTCAGGCTAAGAAGCGGAGATCAATCGCCGAGTTAGGTAGGGACAGGAGGGTTAATAAACTAAGGTTCGGTCACAGTTCGGATAACTGGGGCTAGTCAGAACGAGCTCGGTTCTCATGAACTCAACATATGAGGGTGGGGTACCAAGCTCCTCAGGTTAGGCTCTATTAGAAGTTAGCCAAAGGTAGGTAGCGAGAGTACTAATCCCCAATAACCAAGCTAAAAGTAATGTACCGGAAGTAGGAATAAGATATAAAAGTATGGATGTGTATGTGGATATATCTATACGTATGTATTTATATAAATAGGGTTAGGCAATCGGGGAGAAATAATCTCCATGGAGAAATATATGAGGATTATCAGTTTTACTTCAGGCACTGATTGGCGTTACCTGCTTGGATTAATAGCTATCAAATTTAGTTATACCGCAGATAAGTGGATTTCGAGGAAATCCTCTTCCGGTAAGGGGGGAGTTGTTACGTTGTAACAAGAACCCGAGGTCTAACCAACGACCAATCGACAAGCATGTACGGGCGTACACCTCGCAATGCCGAGCCGTTTACATTTGAAAAAAAAAAACAACCCTTCCCGGGAAGGGTTGCCCATGTTTAAACCGCGAAACCACCACTCAAATTGATAGGCTAGCAAATGTTGTTTTGAACGTCGCATCCGACTTGTGTCGTATACTAGTCAGATGTCGACGATTTAGCACTAAGCTAAAGTAATGCTACATAGTATATATACATTACATACCGTAGAGATAAGACTAAACTAAGACTTAAACTAACTAAATCTAAGCGACGCGCTGTCGACGGAGTGGCTGAAGCAGGGCCTGCGCGTCCACTCGCTGGTAATCCCGGAGCTGGCTGTGTTACGGGTGAGCCGCAACCTGAAAGAGAAATATATAAATTTATCATGTTCCTCAATCATCTACTCATACATACTTACCTGCAACCTCCCACGGAGCCGCAACTTCCGACGACTCGCCAACCGCCGGTCAACGAGGCGCTTGCCAGTGACTCACGGTGGATCTCTTCACGTCGACCTGAAATACACCAGAAACACCACAAAGAATCGGCCCGGAAACACGAAACTGAAAGGAATACTTATCTGAAGGAATGCACCACTGACCGGTAGCTGCCAAGTCATTTTCCTCTGTCACCGTTTCGCCAGCCAGCACCCAGCTACAACCCGCCGCCACCAGATTCCCAGGCCGCAACGTGACGAACCACGGTATATTAACACCCGCGAAACGGATGCATATACGCGAAACACACCAATCCACTGTACGATTCAAATCAAATTCAATCAAAATATAAACGCGGCATCCCGAGAACTGTCACTGCGAACTAGATCACAATCACCTGCACAATTCCGAGATCAGCTGGGTTCCATGGAGTGAGACGAAGCAGCAGACATTCACGATGGATTCGAAATTCGAATATGTTGAAGACGTCGAATAGGTCGAATATGGCGAATATTCGGCACGAGCGGCGAGAGTAGCGGTACGTGTCGGAGAACCGCTATTCGTGGGTGGAATAGAAAATGCAGCTCGGGACGCTCGGTCTTTTTACAACGTGCAGCCGAAGTGATCGGAACGTTTATCAATTTGCTCAGGTAACGAAGGCGTATGTGGAAATTTGCTTGTCGCTTTTTACAACGTGCAGCCGAAGTGATCAGAACGTTCATCAATTTTCTCAGCCGAAGTGGTCAGAACGTTCACCAATTTGCCCAGCCGAAGTGGTCCGAACGTTCATCAATTTGCTCAACCGAAGTGGTCAGAACGTTCATCAATTTGCCCAGCCGAAGTGGTCCGAACGTTCATCAATTTGTTCAGCCGAAGTGGTCAGAACATTCATCAATTTGCTCAGCCGAATTGATCAGAACATTCATCAATTTGCTCAGCCGAAGTGGTCAGCACATTCATCAATTTGCTCAGCCGGAATCGCAGAACTTTTTGACTAAGGTAAGCCATAACTCTGTTCAATAGAATTATATGCAAAGAATAAGTTTTATTTTAAGTAATTTCCATAAGAAATATTTGATTGTGAAGTTTTAAAAGTTACTTTATTTTTAAAAATCAAATTATATGCTATAAACACGTTCAGTTTATATTTACATTCATTCAGAAAGAAAAATTTGAGTGGTGGTCATCGGGGTAGGCAGCTTTTGACAGGTGCTCGCTGGTTCGGCTTGCATATATATATGTGTAGGTGTATCGCCCCATAGCGGAGGGGTGATTGATCGCGTAGGAGTATCCGGTGAGCCGAACCTCACTCAAACGGCTCTCGGCTCAATATTGGGTGAGTGAGTGGCACCCACGACCCGTCTCCGACGAGTTACACCCGGGACCCAAACGAGCCGAACCGGAACTCGCCCCCCTAGACCGGGAGGGTAACAAGAACTAACAGAAAATTACCTCTTTTAACTTTTTACACGTTATGAGGGCTTTTTCTAATTTTCTAACTACCACAACATTCAACATAACCATGAAAAACCCAAAGCCACCTTACAGCAAAAAAGACAACTTCTCATGAGCTTTTCTTTTTTCTATCAGCACATTCTATAGTTCAGCACTTGAACTACAAATGAGGAATAGAATTTCTGTTCAAGTGAGTTCACTGGTACGGGAGTGTTGTTGTTTTCAATGCATATACTCTATTCTCTACTGGATAGAGGAGCAAAAAAACACGCCTTATATTGAGTTAGATACGATTGAATATGGATGATATAAACTACAGTAGGCGTGTTTTTTGCTCCGATACAGAACAGAATAGAACTATGCCGCAAAAAAACGATCTGACTCGAACTGACATAGGTTGCTATATTCACTGTGGTACCACAAAACAGCTGAAAATAAAGGGAGAAAATAACGAGTATACAATACCACAATCGATAAAAATAGAAAAAAAAAACTAGCAGAATATTGCCTCTTTTAACTTTCTACACGTTATGAGGGCTTTTTCTAATTTCCTTTTTATTCCAAAACGCGTCTACACACCCTTTTAACCAGAAAAATTTTAAGGGGGGTTAGTTTCGGGGGCCTGAACTCACCGGAGATGGGGTGGGTGGTCGCCACTTGCTTCCAACCGCGAAACTAACCCTTGACCGTCGCTCTGAAGCGACAAAAAACGCGACAGCTCGCGTACTGGTAAAAAAATATACCACTATTAGACACACCAGTGTTCACAATTAATAACCATCCTTTTATTTCTACTGCTAGATATACACCGTGCCATGAAACTATTCGCGTATCTAAAAAAAAAACTCTAGCGCACCTGAACCGCTAAAAACACTAATGTTTGAAGAACAGTAGAAGAATCGTGCAGGTTTTGAGTGCATATTCCACCACATGAGCTGCTTATTACGGCCAAACTGTTTCAAATGCCACGTTTTACTTTGGTCTCAAGAATGCATTATAACTCATATGGTGGAAGGTTACAGATATTACCACTGGCATGAATTTCAACGTTTATGAGAGCAAAACACGGATTAATTATATTCGTTATCAGTTGCTTATTTCACATAATTTTGAAAGCAGCATCTCATATAACATCAATGAAGAAAATGCTCAGTGCCTGCAGCACTGTAACTGAAGTTGGTGTTTGGGGCTGCGATCCGAAAAATTTGCAGAACTTTGGGAATTGAAACATTGGTTATTTACTTTCACTGTAAATGTTTCCGGTATGAATACTAGCTGTAAGCATTTATTGATACAAAAGTAGCACAACCGACTCGTGCTGGCAACCTTCTACCAGTATCAAAGCCAAGAATATATCACATCTGCTTCACGTTGTTATATTACATTCGAAGCTATAGGAGTATAAAGAAATTTAGGGTTACCTGTAGCGAGCTTTTTCAAATAATCGAAAACTTAATATTTCCTGTTTATTGTCACTACAATATCATTACCAATTGAAAATTCTATGATAAAACCGCTTAATAAAGATATTGCAAACAAACACAAAACCAACAATAGCTGGCAACCCTATCATGGCTTTTCAACCAAATTTGGCCTAAATAATGTTTATGATAGGTTTCATTAATTGTATGAAATTCGTATTGATTTCATGACTGCACTGGAAGTTATAGGGCAAAAAGCTTTATTTTCCTGAGCAAATTTTCAAAACCAAAGACACAAAAATTACCATAGCTGGCAACACCAATCAAATTTTTCACCCAAATTTCCACCAAACAGAGACTAGAGTAAGGTTCAGCTACTGTGTCAATTTCATGAAAATCTGGTAGTTAATTCACATTTCATAGGGCAAAAAGCAGTTTTTTTTGTTTGTAATTTTTCAAGATGGCACCACTGGCACAAAATTGCCCACAATTCAAAATCGCTTCTTTCAGATCTGGTGCTACTTAAGTCCAATGCATTCTGTAAATTTCAGCTGTATGTGATTATTGGTTCGTGAGTTCCCGTGAACAGAAGTTTTTGATGCTAAAAATATAGGTTAACTGGGAGAGGGTTACCGTTCTTGTCCGACATTAAATTTTCAAAGTTTTACTTTGAACGTCTAGATGAAACATAAGGTTCGTATACAGATTGGTTTTATTGTAAGAAACGGACATTTTTTAGAATATTCGATGGTTTGAATGTTTTCACTTCCAAATTTTTTTTTTTCAAATTTAAGACACCAAAATTATCATAGCTAGCAGCTCCAACCGAATTTTTCAACCAAATTTCTATCAAACGTGGTTTGGTAAGGTCCAGCTACTGTGTGAATTTCGTCAAAATCGAACGATTCAATCGGAATTTATAGGGCTAAAAGCAGTTATCTTTTTTAGTGATTTTTCAAGATGGTACCACTGGCACAGAATCGCCTGCATTTCAAAATCACTTCTATCAGACTTGGTCCTATTTAAGACCAATACATTCTGCAAATTTCAATTAATTCTGCTCATCGGTTCGTGAGTTTCCGTGAACAGAAGTTTTTGATGCTAAAAATATAGGTAAATTGGGCAAGGGTTACCAGGCGTGCCCGTTATACTATATCAAATTTTTTTTATTGTCTATGTAAACAAAGCACAAGATTTACATATGAGTGGCTTTTTTTTTGAAGAAGCGGCATTTTTTCAAGAGAGACGATGTTTTGGAGGTTTTCACTTTCAGTGCCTGCCCTGGCTACAAAGTTGCCAGCACGCTCATTAAAAGCTACACAAATTTACAACTAAATAATGCAAATATGTCCTGAAAATTTCGTAATGATTGAATAGCTCTGTCAAAAGTTATCGCAATTTAAAAATTTTCAAATTTTCCCGTTCTCTTTTTAGGCACCCAGCGCACACATGGGGTTAAAAAAATTCCAAAACATTATCCGATTCGCATTTAAAACACGTTCGAAATTCATTTTGGCAACTTTATTTTTGCGAAAATTATTTGTGTACGAAATAATAGGTATATTAACAATATCACTTAAATGGCCGCCGGCGCCAAAAAACATTTAGTGAGACCTGGACCTATTCTGCATATACATCAATGTATCCTGAAAGTTTCAGCTCAATCGGATGGCGCGTTCCCGAGATTATCTCACTGAAATTTTTTGATGATATATATATACATATATGGAAATATGAATTTTTGGCCGAATCGATTTTAATACTAATGTTCTTCGAACATAAGTAAAAACTTCCAAAAACAACGAAACGGCGCCGCGATTTTTCACAATTAAGCTTTCTTATTTGCTATACTAGCCCGTATCTTACGTAACTATATTTACAATAGTAATACATTAACTTACTCAGCACATTAACTACTTGTAGCTCGCCGGTCTGCTCATTCGAATTATTGGCTTATCCAATTACCTCCTCCGCCAATATCGTGCCACACACCTTCGCCGGTTTGTCGAAATTTTCCTTGCCTCGGTCAGATTATCGCATCAGCACATTAACTGCTTGTAGCTCGCCGGTCTGCTTATTCGAATAATTCGCATATCCAATTATCACCTTTGTCAATATCGTGACACACACCTTCGCCGGTTTGTCGAAATTTTCCTTGCCTCGGTCAAATTTTCGAAGTAATCTTCCGTCAAAACTTCTTCACGCCTTCTTCCTTTAAAAGACCATTTCACGGCTGCCGATCTTCGATCTTTTTCACTTTTCTTCCTCGTTTCGCTCCCGTACATGCAAATTAGATAGATTTTGATTTTTACTTATTCACCTTCAACAGCTAATTCGCCAACTCGCTCTTACCCTGTTCGTCAATTAAGAGTCAATCATCTCGCAGGAAGCCTCGGATTTTGCTTGAGGATCCCGCTTTGACGGGATTTCGAGGAGTCCGTTTATTGGATAACTAAATCCATGCAAGTCGAAAGCTTTTCGGTCGTTGCACTACATTCAAGGCGTTGCACTCGCTCTCGCGAGTCTTGGGGTATGGCAATGCCATGCGGCGATCTGGAATTGGCCCATTTTCCGTCGTTCCGCGAGTTTGATTACAGCCTGAGAGCATAAAGACATTCGGAGAGGCGATGTCCATTTAAAATGCATTGAAGAGAATCCGACCACTTTTCATGTAACTTCAATGTCAATTCCCCTCTTTATATCCTTATTGTCAAAGTGACAATTAAACCAATATAAACAATTTGAGTCGGTACCCAAATAAAATCTTGTTTATATTAAATTCAGATGAATTTCGTGTCGAGTAGACTAGTGCGGTTCACAAAAACGTTAGTGTAGAAGTGGAAATCGTGAGTTTTACTAGGTGAAAGTGTTCGAAAAGTGAGAAATTGCATTTAAGTTTGAAATAAAGTTTGTTGTCCCGAATTGTGGCAATCGTTTGCAATGCCGGCCATTTGGAGTTTCTTTTCACAAGTAAGTAATAAACAAACGATGTGTTTTGCAAAATTTTGTGTATTTCGGGAACTTTTTACAAACGAATGTGTCTATTTGAACCTTTTCAAATATTGTTTACATGTTTACGCGAATTTCCCGATAGCCATTTTGATTGCTGTCAAAAAAACACAAAGCAGTAGAGTGCATTAATAGTTTTTGATAGTTTTTTTAAAATTTATTTTTATTGCACGCTTTGTGAAACATAGTTTTCTCCATATTTCCAGAAAATGAACAAGTCAGATTAATTCGGACTATTTCTCTTGGATTTCCTGACCTAATCATTAAAAAAAACTTCCCGAGTTTGTTCAAATCATTTTCATCAACATGATTTTATACAAATTCAGGGAAAAAAGCGCAGAATGCTGAAGCAATTTCAAAAGAAAATTCCAAAATTGTAAGTAAATGCATCATATGTATTAAATTTGAATAAAAATGTTTATTTTTTATTTGCAGAGCAATGAAAGTAATCACCTTGGCTAGCTTTTTACTGGAACGCCTATAAGTTCATCAGATATGATATCAAATGAATTAATGCCGTTGGTATGAAATTTTGACTTTGTAAATTATATTCAAATACAACAAAAGTTAATTTTTCCCATATAGTAAAACCTTATATTTGCTAAATTTAAATATGCCATAAGGCATTTATACTATTTTTGAGTCAAATTTATAGATTTATGGCACAAATTCATAATACATTTGAGTCTAACTAATATTAATTCCTAAATTTTCGATACCTATTCATAATTTTTCGAGTGAAATTCATATTTTTTTTAGTCAAATTCATAATTTTTTTGAATCAAATTCATAATTTTATAGTGTTGAAAATTTATGAATTTGATTTGAAAAAATATTAATTAGACTCAAAACTATTATAAATTTGTGCCATAAACCTATGTATTTGACTCAAAAATGGTATAAAACAAGTATGCTGAAAGGAAAAAAACATATTCCGTGCCTTTTCAGCCTTGAAGTTAAAAATCAATGTACACAGCAAGTTGAAAAGAGTATAAATAAAAATATAAATTACAAAAAATTATAAATTATATTTATAAATCTGAAATAAAATATGCCTTTTTCGGAATAATAAATTGTTTCATTGTGTTCATTGTAGTTGCTTTACAGACAGTACTCAGTAAAAACTTCCTAGATTTTATAATAACGAAATTGATATTTTGTATTATTCAATGTTTTCCCATCACTTTATTTATTTATTTATTTATTGACAATTTCACCAACGGAATGATTACTACAAAAAAAAAAAATATTTACACATGTAATTATGAAAGATAATTAATCGGTCGTTTAAGCCGACACTAGAACATATCAACAGTATAATTAAAGTCGAACATTTGATACGCTGAGTTAAAGCTTCGGGCTATTGCGCAGGTTGGTTCATTCAATCCATAATTGGTTTTATGAAACGGGATGGATAAGGCGCTATGATGTCTACATTCACCGTGGCAAACACGAAAGTTAAGTTTTGATAACAAGAACTCAGAGTTCACGTTTCCAGTGAGTAACTTCGCAGCGAATAGAGCCTTGAAATTTTGACGTCGAGTTTCAAGAGTGTCCATGGTCAATAATTGCAAGCGGTTTTCATAAGGAGGTAAACGAATAGGATCAGACCAGCGGAAAGAACTAAGAACAAAAATTAAAAATCTCTTTTGGACAGACTCAATGCGATCTATGTGCTCCTTATAATACGGAGACCACATCAGGCACCCATATTCTAGGATAGGGCGAACCAGAGAGCAGAACAGGATTTTAGTCAGAAAAATGTCATTGAATTCTTTAGATCGTCGTTTTAAGAAGCCAAGTGCACAGTTGGCTTTTATTATTATTGAGTCAATGTGGTCATTAAAAGTGAAAGCGGAGTTTCATAGTACTCCTAGGTCACGAACTTTCTTGGAGCGAGTTAAAAGAGAATCGTTTAAAGTGTAGTTGAAATTAATCGGAGATGATTTGTGGGAGAATGAGATAACCAAGCATTTTTCAACGTTTAGTGAAAGTCGGTTTAGAGTGCACCAATTAGCGAAGTTTGACACGTTGCGTTGCAGGATCGTACAGTCATTAAGTGATGATATTGTATTAAAAATCTTTGCGCCATCAGCGTACAGTAGAATGGAAGAACCTGGAACAAAAGTGATCAGGTCATTTATATAAATGGCAAAAAGAATGGGACCAAGGTGGCTGCCTTGTGGAACACCTGATGTAGCAATTATGTCAGTTGAAAGAATGCCACGAAATCGAACGTTTTGCTTGCGATTAGAGAGATAAGATTTAACCCAGTCTATAAACTTATTAGGGAACTCAAGAAGATGCAATTTACATATAAGAATGTCATGATCCAGCTTATCGAAAGCTTTCGTGAGGTCGGTGTAAATGCAGTCAACTTGTTTACCTTCTTCAATCGCAGGGATGACTAAGTTCGCAAGTTCTAAAAGGTTAGTGGTGGTAGATTTACCTTTAATAAAACCATGTTGGCAAGGTGAGATTAAAGACTTAGAGTGAAAAGATAATACCTCGGTAACTATGGCTTCAAAAAGCTTGGCGACGCATGGTAATTTGGCGATTGGCCTATAGTTGTGCACGACTTCTTTGCTGCCTTTTTTGTGGATAGGAGTAAGTGAAGAATATTTCCATAAGTTTGGGAAAATACCGGACGAAATTGATAGATTAAAAAGATGAGCTAATAGTGGTGAGAGGATATTAGCGCAACGTTTAAGCACTAGGGTCGGTAATCCATCAGGACAGGGGTGAAAATTATTCTCAAGATGAGATATATGTCTTAAGATAGTGGGAATGTCGATGTAAAGGTCTTTCATTCCCAACGTCGTTTTAGGGGAGTCAATTAGGTAATTGAAATTAAGTTTATTGAAATCGGAGAGACGTAGTCCATTAGCGGATTGGAAGTAATCTGCAAATAAGTTACTGATTGCTTGCGAGTTATTAATGACCATGCCGTCAGATATAAAAGAGCTAGGGTATCCGTCATGATACCTTTTTGAGTTTACAAAATTCCAAAAACGCTTGGGACGGGTTATGAAAGACTGCCTTAGCTCGTCCATATAGTTGGAGTAGGCAGATGAGGTTTCAGATACGAATCTATTTCGTAATTCCTCATAAACTTTATAATCATCCTCTAGACGCAACGAGCTGTACACTTTCCAGGCCTTGATTTTCAAATTTTTGAGATTTATTAAATCTGTATTGATCCATGGAAAGCGTTTCAAAGGTACAGAGCTACTCAAAGGTACACAGCGAGCAAAGCAACCGAATAAGATAGAATGAAAGTTTGTGGCTGCAACGTTTACGTTAGATTCATTCACAACCGAAGACCAGTCGCATTCGGTCATTACTTCACTCAGCGTATCAAAGTCAACTTTCTTGAAGTTAAAGTTAAAAAGATTTACAAAATTAGGCTCCGCTAGTATATCGTCATTAATTTGAAAATTGATATGATGAGCTGGATGGTGTAAAGATTCATTTAGTAGAGGAGATGAACATCGTTCAATAGAGACATCAGATGAGTTCGTAGAAAAAATCAGATCCAAAAGTCGTCCGTTTGTGTTGTGGATGCCATTGATCTGCTTTAGTCCAGTTGAAAGAATGGCGTCAATGAAGTAGCTTTCTCGTCGGTTATTGGACGAAGGAAGATAGTGTTCACTATCGTCAGAAATTCGCCACTCCAGATGCGGTAAATTGAAATCTCCCATAAGAATGAGATCGTCGGACGGTTCCATTATGCGGCATATATATTCGGTTAGGTTATACGCCAAGTCATATGTTGAGTTTGATGCGGACGGTGGGATGTACAGTATTGCCACGAAAATTCTTCTTAGATGAAGGTTTAGTGAGATACATACGTATTCCAGATCAAGAGTGTCAGGTATATCAAGTCGAGATACTGGCAGTTACGTACAGCAAGCAGAATACCACCGCCAACAGGAGCATCTGGACAATTAAGATGGCGATCACGACGAAAAACTGCAAAGTTACTGTTGAATAGTTCAGCATCGTTGATGCTTTCACATAACCAGGTTTCGGTAAAGCCAATTATGTCGAAATTAGATACTGCAGAAGTGACGTATAAATCATTAATTTTAGAGCGCATGCCACCTATGTTGGCGTAGTACGCCGAGATTTCTTTTGCCCGTTTTTTGAATTAAGGCTTGATGTAATTAACTCTTGATGTTGATGTTTGGGAACAAATTCCCTGATGATACACGATGGAGGCCAGTAGCTGCTACATGAAATAGTGTTGAAGCACCACTCAGGCATGATAACTTTGAATGATGACACACGCTGGTGGTTCCCAATTTTTGTACAAGATATAAAATTGTACGGAGCAAACATTTTATTGTATTGGAGAATATTGTTCACATTCGCTAAGACATCATCGTTGGTCGTGTCTCCAGCTAAGCGAGATACAAATAACACTTAAGGTTGAACTGCAGCTTTAAGGGACCAAGAAAAATTGTTGTCATTGTGTTGAAATAAACAAGGATCGCCATGAAATATGATGGGGTCGTCACGAGATAAGTTCGTTGTTGGGCCTTGGGATATTTCTCCTCTTGTTTGTATCAACGCAGGGTCCTTACTGTAGAGGAATAAAGGTTAGACTAACCCAACAGTGGAGAGTGGATTGTACCACTATTCAACCTACCAAAGCGGCGAGGCCGCAGTTATTGATGGCACCATGTCAAAGCTAACCTTAGACATTTGCCGTGCTTGAATTATGCTCCGCAAGAATAACCTCGCTAGCAGAGACTCAATAGAATAAAACAGTGTATTGCACGCTTACTCAAATGAATCTATTTTCACAATATTCTTACCACTCCTTATATACGATTTTTACAAAACATTACAAACATAACTTAACCTATTTTATGATCTAAACTCAGCATGCCCTGAAATAAATCAATAACACATAAATTTCCCATGACACAATAATCTATATGAATCACATGTGTTCAACTTTCACACGCTACACTTGACCAACATTTCTAGCGCCACTCTATCAACACGTACAAGATTTATTGCCATGTGCGCTTATTCACACTGTAACCAAAACATAACATATTTGGATCGCGTGCCATAGTGACACATAATTTATTATCGATCGCAATATGACTCTGTACTGCATTTGAATATACCATATGGCATGGATATTCACGGTCGCTACTCGGAAACCTGATATGGTTAGTTGAGCACAAGTGTATAGCATTGTACTTGACCTACATAATACGTGTGGTCTGCTATTACGTAGACGATATGAATGAACTACATGGTGTTCTATTTTGACTTGTTTGTTTTGCTTTGATTTATTTCATGCACGTGATGGTATATCATTACAGTGTCCAAGCAAAGTGCGGCCATCAGTAGCGACGCTCACGATATTGTGTGTTCTGTCTACATTTTCAGGTGCTGGTGCATAATTCTGATCGGCATCAGTACCAAGCATTGCCAAGAGGTAAGCCAGTATAAACGGATCTAATTTTTTAAACCACTTTCGTGTTAAATAGTTCTTGTTATAAGTTTGAATAAATATTTAATTAGGATATTCTACAATTTTTATGTATTACATGTATTTGTGTTCTGTTTCCATTTCTATCATGGGAAAACAGTTAATCTACAGCAAAGCAACGAATAGTCCAGTCTACTGTAGCTTATTTCTACTCCCTGTTTCGAGAATTCGTGCGGTGATATTAAGAAAGCTAAAAAATATCAAATAAGTAAATAAATATTAATCATTCACTTACAATATTCGAAATTCTAATATTTGAAACCAATCGCACATAATATGTCCCCATCAATTTGATAAATGGGGAATTACCTACGCCCCGAAAATTTCAATCTATCATCGGGGTCGCTGGTGATGAGGAAAAGTGGTCATGCCTTCGGCCCCTACGAATGTCTTTATGCTCTCAGATTACAGCGCTGGTTGACATTTCAACCTGTCAGACTTGTGCCGTGTTGACAAATGTCCGATGTCTGTCGGCAATTCTCGATGAATTCGTCGATTATTTAATTATCGCGTGTATTTTCCCTTTCCCATGCTAGAACCGTCTGGCGTGATTTGTGCGCTCCTCGCGATAATATCTACGTTATACGTGTGTGCCTTCCCCACCAAGCAGGATTCACTGCAATGTGTGACGCTGGGGCTCTTAATCCTGGAGTTACGAACGCTCTGCTACCCGAATGGCTGATGGGACTCCTGCGACAGGAACCGACGGAATACGGAGGAAACTTTAGCATTTTCTCAATCAGGTGTGATGTATGTTTTTTTCCCCTTAATTTCTTTGTGCGAGCACATTACATTTTATAACCTATACAACCTCCAACACTGCGATTTGCCTCTATGTGATTTTATGCTCTAGTTTCGTGTAACATTACCCTGCTACATTGGTGTGTCCTTATATGATGTACCAATAGCTAGTCGTTACGCCTGAGTTATCTATAAACCGTGACACCCCCCTCGCCACAGACGATTCCGTGGGAATTTTCGATCATTTCCCTTCTAATTATAACCGACGGCTGAATTACTAACTCCCGCCGGAAATCTCCTCCCGGTTCCCGCGTAACTCATGAATCGATCTTTCGTTTTATTTTGTTCGCCTTACTGATCATATGAGTAAATGAATTATACATTTGAATGCTGGATTATCGACTTTGGCTTACTGATTATCACGCCACTCATAGTTCATTCAATTTCTCTTTTACTATTACACCCTGCCTACTTCGTGTTGTAATTACCGCTGGTATTCGCTTTCTACTTTTTACTAATTTTCGAAGGAAATTCGTATTAAACTCGTTTCGACGAAAATTAATATTTCTTTATATATATATATATATATATATATATATATATATATATATATATATATATATATATATATATATATATATATATATATATATATATATATACAGGGTGCGTCATCAAAATCCGGACAAATCAATGAACATCCTTCAAATCGTGCTATTTATTGAAAAATGAAGTTTAAGTACAAAAACGTCTTACATGGCATTTTGTGCATCTATTGACATTGTAATTATTCCATGTAGCCTCCATCAGCTTCAATCACGGCCTCCATTCGCGGTCTGAAGCGCTCGCACGCCCTCTGCAATTCTGCGCTGTCAAAACTGGCGAACGCTGCCTCAATGGCGGTCATTAATGATGTCACATTTGGATGTCGAGACTTGTCGAGACCCTTTCAATAACGCTCCATACATAATAGTCCAAGGGATTCAAATGTGGACTATTCGGAGGCCAAAATTCCTTAGAAATGATCAAATTGCTCCTTAGAAGAAATGATCAAATTACCGCGAGCCACTCGCTTTGTTCTTGCAGCTTCAGAAAGCATTTGTCTAACCTTGATCGTGTAAGAATAATATCGAAGGTCCTTCTTAACGACTCTCCGCATGGTAGGCTCGCTCACATTCACAATAGACGCCAGTTTTCGTAACAATAACCCCGAGACTTCCAGAATCAGCTCTTCAGTCCTTTTGGTGACTTCATGGGTTCTCACGGTGTGTTCCTTTGAGTGCCGCTTTCTTGCCGGTGTACTTGAACCTTCACTTAACTGTTCTTAAGCTTTGTACTTAGTAACAACCTCATATACAGTTGATTTCGTATATCGGAAAAAATTGAATTATCTCCCGTCGTGACCGTCCAGCGCGAAGACTTTCGATTATCGCGGCTCTTCGGTTACACTCCTGACTCATTTTTGATAGACTGACAATTTTGAGGTTAACACCTTTCACTTATGTTGGCTTACTAGTCGTACGCCAATGGCGACTTCTGGCACAAACACAATGTAGCGGGAAATTCAATTTGAAAATTGTCCGGATTTTGGTGACGCACCCTGTATATATATATATATATATATATATATATATATATATATATATATATATATATATGGGCGGGCCAAATTTTGTGTCGATTAGACCTGCCCCCTAAGATGATTATATGGACAATTCTAAGCAACTTTGCCGAAGGAACCATAGGTCTATCTCGATTTTCGAGTCTCCCACTTTTCAAAAAAAGATTTTTTCCCTATAACATCATTTTGATTCAAAATTCGTTTTTTTATTCATCGTTATATTATCTTTTTTATGTGTATATGGGGGGTTTTTGAGGTCGAGAAATTCATTTCTGATCTTTATTTTTACCTGTAACTACCGCCAGAGGGCGTTTCATGCATATTTTAACTATTTTTCGTCTATTTTCCGAGAAAAATTACAAGTTTTTCGGTAAAATTGATCTTTATTTTATTTTTTTCAACAAAAATTCAACTTAAAAAATAAGAACATGTGTAAAAAATAAAAAAAAAAATGAATTTAGTGGAAGAAAAGCGAAATAACTTATTTTTGAAAGTCTTTTTTGCTTTCAAGTCGGGGGTATTTTGCACGGCTTTCTGATGTAACTGCCATAACACTGTGTCGACTCTTTTCTAAAACACGTTTAGAAACGCTAGCCAGCAATTGAACATGTCTTTCCGTTGCTTGTATGTGTACCGGAATTCTTGGATCAGGCAATGGTGGATCATCGCATTCTAAATATTGTTCCAAATGATCATACGGAATGCTATACGTAAACGGTGGTTCGAATAAGACATCATCTCTATTTAAATCAATCATATTCGTATAATCTGTACAATTGAAGTTTATCAAAGGTTTTTGATAAACTCTAAGATGTGCCGGGTCGTACAGATTTCTTCGGTAGTGTAAAATTTTCTTGATTGCGATTTTTCGTGTCTCTTTTTTATCATCAAATAACATCGCTAACAAAATATTTTCGGAATGTGCGTAATATGAATTGTTTTTAATGACATTATTCACAACTCCGCGTAGATTTGTATCCAAATATTGTGTCCAACGAATGAATTTGTAAAATAATACACTACCGAAGACCACCGAATTATAGTACTTGATGTTGAAGTACATCGGCACATACACTTTCATTATGTATATTGCCAAAATTTTCAAATTCCTTGATAGATTTTCAGTTGACACATACAACCGCAACAATCTATTCGCCTTGGTGAGCCAACGTGAATGTGCTATTGGTCCTGGTTTATTGTGAGATAAATCCGCAGGAACAACACCATTCGAAATTGCATTGGCCATTTTGTATAAGTACTTTGAATCGGTGGATAATTCAAATGGATCTAAATCAGGTGGCATGTTCTCTAGCACGATTATCTCGAATTCATCTACAAGCTGAAAAAAAAGAAATGAGATGAATTAAATTTTACCATTTAATAATGGAAAAAATCGATGAGAAAAATGACAAATGATACATACCGGAAGATTTTCACAAGTTTCAATTTGTTTGCCCAACGTTCCAGTTGTTGTTCGTGGTCCAGTGGTCGATGATCTTTCCAAAGTGTCAAACAAATGACGAAATGGCAGCTCGTTAAAGTGCAGCATGCACACAAACCAATGCAGCGGTCTATTCAAATGCAATTCAAATCGACGCAAAATCCCATTTCTTACGCCAGTATTTGTTGGCTCACCATCACAGCATATGCCGATTAATGCATCGAGAGCAATTTCTTTTTCGACGAAGAATGCATTAAATGTCATCAATTTGTGTTCAGCATCTTCATTTTCGACTTTTGTGTAGCCTATCAATTGAGAATTTGGTTCCTTCAAAACAACTAGATGTGGTTCTTTCACCATCCTTGCATGCAACTTCTCATCGATTTTTTCCATTGTTAAAGCATCATTTTTTCGGCCGTCGAATGAAAATGCTATCAAATTGGATGCATCATACTGCTTACGAAGCAGTTCTTCTCTGCATTTGGCCTTTTCTCGACGCACTTTATTTTTATCCATGATGATAGGATTGCCATGTGCATCTTTTACGTCAATGTCTTGCATAAGAGATGTTGCGAGTGCTGCTGCTATTCTATCAGACACACCAAATCGATCACACATCGCAGCGAAGTTCGAAGCATCGTATCTGGGAGTATACGGTCCTCGTATCATTGGCGGAATATCTTGTGGATTTGAACTTGGCTGATCTATATCAGTACTTGGTTCATATGCTGAATGGCTCTGTTCAACGCTTGTTGGTATTATTGTTGACGTTGGTGCTGGCTCTTCAACTTCTAGCACGAATTCCGGTATCGTCAATCTTCTGTCATTATTTTGATCTCGCATGAACTCTTTCAAATGATCTGGAATCAATCCACATGAGCATAATTCTGCTTTCAAGTCACATTGACATTTGCCGATGTAAAATAATTCTTTTGTAGATTGCTCGAACGTTCTGAATGAGGCGATATTTGAATGTTTAGTTTCGATTTGATACTTGTCAATCAATGTACCCAATTTTCTAACAACACTTTGTTTGGTTAGAATTTCAACATTAAGTTGACTCCAAATTTCAATCAATTTGTCTGTTACGTGCGGTACGAATGTTTTATACGAAAACATTTTGTTTTGGAGTTTAGCACGTTCGGCCAAGAAAAAAAAACATCTTAAAATATCCTGTTTCGTTGGCAGATCGAGTCCACTCAAATCACAAGATGCACCAAAAACAGCAACATCGTGCGAAGGCAAATGCTTCAAATGACTTTCGGTACTTGTTGATGTTGTTGCGGTTTGAGATGTAGACGGCAATGCATTTGGATCCATTGTATAATTTTACTAAAAAAATTTTAAAAAACTGAAATTAGTATATTTCAAAACATTTGGTTCGAATATATTTTTTCCACCTACAAATTGGCATAACTCATATGTGATCAACAGCATTTACTCATATGTCAACCGACATTTCGCCTCTAAGGACCAGTTAATACATTATTCCAACGCACATTATTCCTACATGCTATACATATAAATACATTACAATGTATTACATATTTCAGAAAAAAGTAACCAAGCAAGAGAACAACATCGATGCCTATGTGTATTAAATTACAAAATTTTAACACATACCTTTTAATTCTTTTTGAATTTCACAATTATTCACTGGCAGGAAATTTATAATTCACTTTCACTGAAATGATGCTCAAACACTAATGAACTGAACACTCATAAATGTCATTGTGTTGTGCTCTTTCACAAAATATGTCGGTAATGATGTTTTACCGATGTTTTTTTTTAAATAAATGCGTTGTTGACTTGAAAGCAACAACACTTTGTCGCTTTTTACTAATGTTCGAAGAACAATAGTATTAAACTCGTTTCGCCGAAAATTCATATTTCTTTATATATATATATATATATATATCAGCAAAATGATTAAGGGAGATAATCTCTGGAGTGGCCGATCCGATTGAGCTGAAATTTTCGGAGAACGTAGGTGTATATAGTAGGTAGGTCCACGACTTTCTCAAATTCAGATATCCTAAACCTTTTGGCGGCGGCGAGCGTTTTAGTGAATTTTGAGGAACTCCTATATTTCCAAGCAGTGTAAATTTTTGTTAAAGAAAAGTATTGGGAATGAAAACTAATTATGTTTTTGGCTTGTTTATGATAAATAATGGGAAATTTTGAGCCGTGTGTGGGTGCAGAGTGCCTAAAAGTAGGCAAGGATTTTTTTTCAAATTTTGATTTGTCATTACTTGTAAGAAAAACAATGGATCATCATGAAAATTACAGAGCGTATTGATGTTGACTAAAATTTAGCACGTAGAGATTTTCAGCATCAAGCGGGTAACCCTGTAGCTGTGGCAGGGTGCTGAAAAAAAATCCTTCAAATCATTGACCTTCCTGAAAAATTTTTGATTTTTGACAAAAAATTCAAATCTTTGATAAATTTTATCTTTTGTCCTTCATCTCAAGATAAAATTTTCAAAATTCCGTTTTGCACAAGAACGGCAACCCATCACCAAATTACCTCTATTTTCAGCACTCAAAAGTTCTGTTCACGAGAACTGACGACCGGATAATCCGATCATAATCAAATTTACAGGATATGTTGGTACTATCTAGGACCAGGTCTGATAGAAGCTATTTTGAAATGCGGGCAACCCTGTGGCAGTGGTGCCATCTTGAAAAATAGGTGAGAAAAAAAACTGGTTTTAGGCCTATAACTTCCGATTCAGCCATCAGATTTAGACAAGATTCATACAGTACTTGGATCTTATCTTAGGTAACATTTGATGAAAATTTGGCTGGAAAATTAGAATAGAGTTGCCAGCTATGGTGATTTTTGTCTCCTAAATCTTGCAACTTTGCTCAGCAAAATAAAGCTTTTTTCCCTATAACTTCCGGTCCAGTGCAGAAATCAAAACGAAGATCACGCAGTAAATGGACCTTAATGTGAACCAAATGTCGTAGAAATTTCGTACCGAAATCATGAAAGGGCTGCCAGCTATGATCATTTTTGTAATTTTGTGAAATTTCTTTACTGAGCGATTATATCATTAGATTTGCAAAAGGAAATGATCCTGCAATGATAATTAACCACAAATATTAACGCTTTTAAAATTTGAAAAGTTTTGAGGGTGGTTACCCTAAAATTCTTTTCACCCGTATAACTTCCAGCGCAGTGATTCAATCGAAACGAAATTTACTGGTTGGGTTTAACTTAACGTAAAGCAGATTTTGTATGTATTTTGCTTTGCTGCTGACACAGGCTAACCAGCATTAGCCATTTTCGTAAATATTGCACCAACAAATGCTTCAAATTACGTTCTCATATGCAAAGCATTTGCAATAAAAATAAGGAATCAATTTTTAAATTTTCCGAGTTTTGAACGTTTTTCGGATGGGAGCCTCAAACAACGTTTAACCGCTGAAACTTTCGATGAAATCCTGCGATGAGAACGAAATTCAAAGGATAAGTTGATTTGAGTATGAGCTTGTTATGGTAAACTTATTACTGCTTCGTTCGGAAAGTGTTGCCAGCACTGAACATTTACATCATTTGTGTTAGAGTTGAGTTTTGTTGCTTTGGATAAGGAATGGTTGATATGATTCTACAAAACAGTGTATTACGTCTTTCCACACTTTTTTGTCACTCAAAGACAATTTCTTCGAAAATTAGTTTTCTAGCGGTTCAGGTGCGCTAGAGTTTTTTTTCTCACTAAATTCATTTTTTTTATTTTTTACACATGTTCTTATTTTTTAATTTGAATTTTCATTGAAAAAAATTAAATAAAGATCAATTTTACCGAAAAACTTGTAATTTTTCTCGGAAAATAGACGAAAAATAGTTAAAATATGCATGAAACGCCCTCTGGCGGTAGTCATAGGTAAAAATAAAGATCAGAAATGAATTTCTCGACCCCAAAAACCCCCCATATACACATAAAAAAGATAATATAACGATGAATAAAAAAACGAATTTTGAATCAAAATGATGTTATAGGGAAAAAATCTTTTTTTGAAAAGTGGGAGACTCGAAAATCGAGATAGACCTATGGTTCCTTCGGCAAAGTTGCTTAGAATTGTCCATAGAATCATCCTAGGGGGCAGGTCTAATCGAATTTTTCGGCTCCATACAAATTGGCCCGCCCTAATATAATATTATATATTGATATACATATTTATATATCAGCAAAATGGTTAACAGAGATAATCTCTGGAGTGGCCGATTCGATTGAAGTGAAATTTTCGGAGGACGTAGATGTATATAGTAGGTAGGTAGGTAATATTCAGATATCCTAAATCTTTTGGCAGCGGCGACCGTTTTAGTGAATTTTCATGTACTCCTATATTTCCAAGCAGTGTAAATTTTTGTTAAAATAAATGTTTGGGAATGAAAACTTATTGTGTTTTAAGCTTGTCTATGATAAAGAATTGGAAATTTTGAGCCGTGTGTCGGTGCAGGGTGCCTAAAAGTAGACAAGGATTTTTTCAAGTTTTGATTTGTCATTACTTGTAAGGAAAACAATGGATCATCGTGAAAATTACAGAGCGTATTGATGTTGACTAAAATTTAACACATATGGATTTTCCAAATAAAGCGGGTAGCCCTGTAGCTGTGGCAGGCTGCTGAAAAAAATCCTTCAAATCATTGACCTTCCTGAAAAATTTTTGATTTTTGACAAAAATTTCAAATCTTTGATAAATTTTATCCTTTGTCCTTCATCTCAAGTTGAAATTTTCAAAATTCCGATTTGCACATGAACGGCAACTCATCACCAAATTACCTATATTTTCAGCACTAGAAAATTCTGTTCACGAGAATTAACGACCGGATCATCCGAACATAATGAAATTTACAGGACGTGTTAGTATTAGCTAGGACCAGGTCTGATAGAAGCGATTTTGAAATGTGGGCAACCCTGTAGCAGTGGTACCATCTTGAAAAATCGCTGGGGAAAAAAACAGCTTTTTGGCCTAGTACTTCCGATTCGGCCATCACATTTCAACGAAATTCACACAATATTGGATCTTACTTTAGATAACATTTGGTGAAAATTTGGCTGAAAAATTAGAATAGAGTTGCCAGCTATGGTGATTTTTGTCTCCTAAATCTTGCAAACTTGCTCAGCAAAATAAAGCTTTTTTCCCTATAACTTTTGTTCCGGTGTAGAAATCAAAACGAAGTTCATGCGTTAAATTGACCTTAATGTGAAGTAAATGTCGCAGGAATTTCGTACAAAAATCATGAAAGGGCTGCCAGCTATGACCAATTTTGTAATTTTTTGGAATTTCTTTACTAGGTGATTATATAATTAGATTTGCAAATGGGAATCATCCTGCAATGAAAATTAACAACAAATATTAACGCTTTAAAAATTTGAAAATTTTTGAGGGTGGTTACCCTAAAATTCTTTTCACCCGTGTAACTTCCAGCGCAGTGATTCAATCGAAACGAAATTTACTGGTTGGGTTTAACTTAACGTGAAGCAGATTTGGTATATATTTTGCTTTGCTGCTAACACAGGGTAACCAGCATCGGTCATTTTCGTAAATATTGCACCAACAGATGCTTCAAATAACATACTCGTATGCAAAGCATTTGCAATAAAAATAAGAAACCAATTTTTAATTTTCCGAGTTTTGAACATATTTCGGATGGCAGCTTCATACAACGTTTAATCGTTGAAACATTCCATGAAATCCTGCGATGAGAACGAAATTCAAAGGATACGTTGATTTAAGTATGAGTTTGTTATGGTAAACTTCATGAATCAAGGAAATAAGATTACGACAATAGATTTTCGCTGTTCGGCGCTGCATCTTATTTCGTCACGTACCGGAGACCGGTGAGTCAGGGAAAAATAGTCGAGTGTCTGAATTTTATTGAATTTTTCTTTTGATTGTGTAAGATATGTAAAAGACAAAGTTAGAGAATATTTTTTTATTGTTTTACGTTAAATTCTTGACAAGATGAATAGTTACGGTATAATTTAGATGTAAGACAAACTTAATCACAGATAGGAACTTAAGTATTAATTTATAATTACAGGTGCATATTAATATAATCCGCAGAAGTATTGTCAAGCAATATTTATTAAAATTTTGTTTATATTACAATTAAAAAAGTCATAACTGATTAATAAAATATAAAAAATGTTTCAGTTTAAAATTTTTTTTAATTTTCGTTTTTTGGACTTATCATATTCCTGTGTTTCATTAAGAGGCAACATACACTTCAAGCAGTTTCAATTGCTCCATTTTAGATCAGCAATTTAAGTGTCCGTCTGCCTAGATTTGCAACATCCAATAAACTCATTAACAGAAACATTTGGACACAACCGAAAACAGTACTCTTCATTCACCTAAAAACCAGTTATTTCTGGATAATTTCTAGGCGTGTTTGCATCTTATTTCGTCATAAGTAGGCGTGGTCACGCTCATGTCGTAACCTTTAGTACTTGATCCATGGGTAAACTTATTGCTGCTTCGTTGGGAAAGTGTTGCCAGCACTGAACATTTTCATCATTCGTGTTATAGCTGAGTTTTGTTGCTTTGGATAAGGAATGGTTGATATCATTCTACAAAAAAGTGTATTACGTTTTTCCACATTTTTATGTCACTCAAAGACAATTTCTTCGAAAATAAGTTTTCTAGCGGTTCTGATGCGCTAGACTTTTATATTGTTATGTTCCTTTATTTTATTTTTTCTTTTTTTTCTTTTTTTCCTTACTATAAAAAAAAAACTAATGCAACCTGAGCTCGTTTTTAGTCCAGTCCCTTGTAGAAGGAAAAAAACAATAAAACACAGCAGCGAAGAGGAAAACGGAAGATCAACACCGAAAGGAAAATAAATTAAAAGATAAAGAAGAACCACTACAGAAATATAAAGGTACTTTCCTGCTTCTCTTTGACTTAATATTAATTGTTATCTGTACTACTAACCCTCACACGACTTATCTTTAAATCTACGCTAAACATAAAAAAGCAACTCCATCTGTTATGATAATTCTACTGCAAGGTTACCCTTCGCCACGTATTTTAACTTATGTTAACCCACCACCATACTATGCTAATATTTTGATATCTAAACCATACCCACCATCTTAACCCTCTTAGCTTGTGGTACCAACACCATTTACTCGAATTATTGCTCAAACTAATGCTAACATGTATTGGGAAACAATTCAAATATCTATCTGTAGCTAGCTTATCTCTATTCCCGAAGCGACAAATTTGATCCTCTGCTGATTATATTTCACGCCATGTACCGTTTTAGATCTGCCACACACCCATGGTTTTCCCATTCGAATCTTCAAGCTCATATGTCCAGCCGGACACCTTCCTTCTCACCGTGAACGGTCCTACATACTCTGGGGCTAGTTTTGCGGAGAATTACTTTGCCGCATCCGACAGGACATAATTTCGACGCCATACCAGATTCTTTGGTAGAAATTGCTCGTCCCGATGCCGCAGATCAAAGCGTAATTTTGATTCCCGAGCGGCCGTCTTCAACCGTTCGCGAACTTCTTCAGGGACTTTATGCAACAATATCGCCTTTTTAGTTCCGTCATCCTTTTCAACTCCCGTCCCTTGTGTCTCCGGGCCTTGGGGACCCTAAGAGTGAATGGTCATTTCTCTCCCGAAATTCAAAAAGTATGGGGTGACTTTCATGTTTTCATGCGTTGAGGTTCTCAAAGCGCAACCTATCTTTGATATTTCTTTGTCCCATTCTCGATGATTCTCAGACACATAAGTTCGGAGACGACGTTCTGGTTCACGCGTTCTGCAGGATTCGCTTGGTGATGGTACAGTGCAGTCAATCTTAACTCGATTCCGTGGGTCTCTGCGATTTGTCTGAGTTCTTTAGAACGAAATTGTACTCCGTTGTCGCACACGATGGCCCGTGGCACCCCAAACAGAAATATGACGTGCTCATCGAGCAACCGACTTACTGCAGCACCTGTTGCCTTTCGCAAGGGAAACAGTAGTGGCATCTTGGTGGCATAGTCCACCACCGTCAGGATGTAGGCGTGACCGCGCGGAGATCGTGGTAGAGGTCCCGCTAAATCCACGCAGATAATTTCCAATGGGGAAGTCGTCTCTTCACTCCTTGACACCATCTGCCCCATAGGAAACCTCCGCTCTACTTTGACCGCTTGACAGACTTTGCAGCTTCGGACATACTTCTTCACATCCACTGCAATCTTTGGCCAATAGAAGTGTTGTGTCAGTCGATCTAAGGTCTTCTTCATTCTCATGTGTCCAGCAGTGGGTTTGTCATGGCACCAAACCAAAAGCCCTGTTCTCTCGGATGCGGTTACTACTCTCTTCCATCTGTTGGCTTTCTGGAGCTCGGGATACCGGCCCTCCACCTGCTTCCATAGCACATCTCCAACAACTTTCCATTTCGGATATTGGTCCGGGTTCCCTCGTACCTTCTCCCTCATGTTCTCATACCACTTATCCTTTTCTGGGTTAGTAAAAACGCAATCCTCGTTAACAACAGCCCATGAGAGTGCAACTGGAACCAGCTGGTCCTTCCCCTTTCGATGTACTACTTCGAAATCAAACTGCTGGAGACGAACGGCCCATCTCGCCAATCTTCCGGTTGGATCTTTCAACTTATGTAGCCAAACCAAAGAATGGTGATCGGTAATCACTACAAAGCGGTTGCCTTCAATATACGGACGGAGTTTCTCAATAGACCACAACACCCCTAAGCACTCCTTTCCTATGATCGAATACTGCTTTTCGAGTTTGGATAGTGACCGACTCAGGTAGCACACTACCTTCTCCCCTGTTGGGTGTGCCTGGCTCAGGACCGCCCCGATCCCCAAGTCAGATGCATCCGTCTGCACTTTGAACGGGAGTTTGAAATCCGGAGATGCCGAAATTGGTGCGGTAGTTAATTTCGTTCGACAATTAAACTTCCTGCCTTTCTTCAAAAGATCGTTAAGAGGTATCACTAACGTCGCATGGTTAGGTATGAATTTCCGGTACCAGAATACCATACCCGGAAATTGCCTGACCTGCTTGATCGAAGTTAGTCGCGGAAAGTCACTTACCACCTGCACCTTCTCTGGGTCCACATAGAGGCCCTCTACGTCCACCAGATAACCTAGATACCGAAGCATAGCCCGACAAAAATGGCATTTATCTTTAGACACCCGTAGACCCGCCTCCCTCAGACGACAGAAAACCTCACGCAGAATATCAATATGTTGCTGAAACGATTGAGTTATCACAATATGTCGTCGAGATAAGTGAAAACAAATGGCTCTAGGCTCTACAAATGGCTCAATCAGAAGCTGCCACGTTGCACCCGAGCTGTGCAGACCAAATGGCATTCTCAGGAAGTGAAAAAGACCATTTCCCGGCACGGTGAACACGGTATATTGCCGTGATTCTTCTGCCATTGGTACCTGCCAGTACGCTGACTTGACGTCTTACGTTGACAGGTACTTCGCATTCCATAATTTATCCAAGGTCGTCGAAATATAAGGCAGAGGGTAGGCATCTTTTTCTGATACCGCGTTTACTTTCCTAAAGTCTACGCAAAACCGGTACGATCCGTCGTTCTTGCGCACCAGCAAAATCGGCGACGACCACGGGCTTGACGATGGCTCGACCACTCCTATCCTCAACATCTCGTCTAACTCAACGTTGATTTGTTTCTGCACAGCTGGGGAGACAGGATAGTACCTCTGCTTAATGGGACTAGCTGTTGTCTTAATGGTATGCTTGACGAACTTCGGCAAACCCAGACCGTCACCCATTAATCTGAACTGCTCTTCCAACAAACTTCGCAGGATCCCTGACTCATGTTCTGATAAGCGGGACTAACTCCACAGCGCTTTCTCTGGCACCTCTTCAGCCGATGTAATTGAAGTCCACTGCTGTCCCTGCATGTCCAGGACGACCCCAAAAAGCTGCCAAAAGTCAATTTCGATGATCACTTCCTGCGGGATAGACGGTATGACCAACGTCTCTAAACCATGCACTCTACCGTTCAAGGTGAACGTTAACTGTACTTCCCCAGCCACCGAGCAAGTTTCACCATTCGCCAGCCGCACCTCTTCAATTTTCTCCCGGTTCAGTCTTCAGTCTAGACAGGCGTTCAGTCTAGACAGGCGTGACCACTCTTTTTGCCCCAAAACTGTGCGACTCGCCCCAGAATCCAACAGCCTTTCCATATCGATGCCCTCTATATCCACTCTCAATGTGGGTGGCTGTCCTGGTTCCCTTGCATTAGTGCATAGTCCACTATCGGCTGGCTATTTTCTTGTTGCGGCCTTGTCGTAGTGCCTACCCGACCGTTTCCCAGAGAACTGGGATTAGGTTGAGATCCTGATCTTTGCCCCTGGCTTCGAGTCCGGCAATTTGGATAGGCGGATCGCATAACACCTCGACGACCACATCCAAAACAGCGACGAGGCTCCGGACAATTCCTTGCCATATGCCCCTCCTTCCTGCAGTTCCAGGACTGAACCCTACTCAACTCTGCCAATGCTGAAACTCGTTCCACGCCTCCTGAGCTAACATATGCTAGGTCTGGTTCAAGACAGTGCCTCGTTCGTGTGCTGGGAGGCATGAACGCCACCACTGATGCCCTTGTGGTATCCAGAGTCCGGCCCATCCTCACCAGCTCCGCAATGGAAGTCACCGACGTCAACCACAGTTGCTGTTGATAAAACGGAGCTATGTTCCTCCGCAACAGGTACAGTTTTTCCTCCTCTGAGCAGCTTGTTTCTAAACGGCTGAAAAGGCGTTCTATAATAGCCACAAAGACCCCTACCGACTCCCTTTCGCCCTGAGTCCGCCTCCGAATTTCTTCCCATAGCCGGTCCTCATAATCGGATGGCAAGAACTCCGCTTTCAACTCTTTCACCAACTCGTCCCAGCTACTGACCAGGCCCCGGTTGGCTCGGAACCAAATAAGCGCTCGCGAGTCGAAAAGGTCTATCGCTGCTCTAAACAGTTAAGATTTAGTGAGTCCCCTTGCTAATAGCAACCCTTCTATGCATTCTAGGAAAGCATTAATGCTTTCCTGACGAGTAACCGCTAAATTTTAATCCCCATTTGGCTACTTCTGCCGGACTTCCAGATTTGGGGGATGGAGGCGTGGCTGCATCCGGAATTGCGTTTGACTGATCCTCATCATCCTCACTGGGCTCCTCGACTTTCTCCACTAACGCACCCATCGCTAAAATAAACCTATTGCGCAAAGCCTTCGTTCCTTCCTTTTGCTCCCTCGTTACAGCCTGCAAATTTCCTAAACGTCGAAAGCCAAACTCTATCCTGACTTTTGCCTTCAAAAATCCAACGATGCTTTTCCGCCCGTCACCCGCTCCACGAGTTCCTCAGACTCTATTGCCTTTGCCTCAAGCTCCCTGTAGTCCGTCTCAAAGTCGAACGGATAGTCAGCCTCGACACAGGAAGTATCCATAGCTGATTCCGCCCTGAGCGTCGCCATCAGCGTCTTCCGCATGTTGTCTACGGTATCTACTGGAAACCCTCTGATAGCAAGCTCGTAGATGAGCTCGTCTTTGGACAGCCGATCTACTAAAATCTTCATTGTGAAGAGGAGACTGCTAGCGCAATTTCCTATGCTTTCAATTCAAAAGCCTTCCCACAGGAGTTAACCTGTCAACGAACGAAAAGAAAACGAGCACTTAGCCACCAGGAGTACCCAGTCACTAAATACTTCTACCCCGAAGAGTTCGATTAGCACAATGCTACCCTTAAAAAAACCGAATCACTGTCCACAACCTCTTCACCAATAAATTCTCGTAACCGCACTTAGTCACTCCGAACCTGTCTATTTTCTCCACTGATGTGATCCTATCGCTCACACTGACTTCGATGTATCTCTCCCCCTCACCATCACAATTCAAATTTTGTTATACGCTGTAAATATGACATTCACTTGTCATAGAATAGTACTTGCAAAACGAAAACTGCGATTTTCAGCCTGATTTTCAGTCAAATCCCATTTTTCAACAACAACAAAAAAATTTCATTGAGTACGCAATATCCCAAAAGATAGCCACTTAAGTTGGATTATTCCACAAGCTATCGGTTGATATACTAAATTTCCGTTCCTACCGGTCTTCCCACAATTTCGGACTATGCAAATGTAATCGCACACAGACACTGACGCACCAGAATTCAAATGATTAAATAGGTATTAATATATAGTAATATTAAGCGGGTTTTATTTTATATATATTCAGAATATTCATGCAAAAATGATATGAAATATTTGTAGAATTTAAACCGACCACTTCAATTCAGCTGTTGTAGTAACTTTCCACCGTTTTTTTTCTGATGAAAGAAAACTTGCTCCGCGTTATGCTCCTACTAAAAGATTCGTATTTTCAGTCCCGCAAGTACAAAACAAAGAAGTTCGAAAATTTTAACGTGTACCGTTACGACCGTTAGCCCCACGTTGGGCGCCGATTTGTTACGGTTTTTATTCCCAAACACGTCTACACACCCTTTTTATCAGAAAACCAGTGTTCACAATTAATAACAACACAAGTGTTCACAATTAATAACAATCCTTTTATTTCTACTGCTAGATATAAACCGTGCCATAAAACTATTCGCGTATCTAAAAAAAAACTTCCAAAAACAACGAAACGGCGCCGCGATTTTTCACAATTAAGCTTTCTTATTTGCTATACTAGCCCGTATCTTACTTAACTTAACTATATTTACAATAGTAATGCATTAACTTACTCAGCACATTAACTACTTGTAGCTCGCCGGTCTGCTCATTTGAATAATTCGCTTATCCAATTAACTCCTCCGCCAATATCGTGTCACACACCTTCGCCAGTTTGTCGAAATTTTCCTTGCCTCGGTCAGATTATCGCATCAGCACATTAACTGCTTGTAGCTTGCCGGTCTGCTTATTCAAATAATTCGCATATCCAATTATCACCTTTGTCAATATCGTGACACACACTTTCACCGGTTTGTCGAAATTTTCCTTGCCTTTGTCAGATTTTTGCAGTAATCTTCCGTCAAAACTTCTTCACGCCTTCTTCCTTTAAAAGACCATTTCACGGCTGCCGATCTTCGATCTTGTTCCCGTTTCTTTCTCGTTTCGCTCCCGTACATGCAAATTAGATAGATTTTGATTTTTACTTATTCACCGTCAACAGCTAATTCGCCAACTCGTTCTTACCCTGTTCGTCAACCAATACCCGATACCCGATCCGTCCGTGACCATCCCGCAAGAAGCCTTGGATTTTGCTTGAGGATCCCGCTTTGACGGGATATCAAGGAATCCGTTTATTGGATAACTAAATCCATTCAAATCGAAAGCTTTTCGGTCGTTGCACTACATTCAGGGCGTTGCACTCGCTCTTGCGAGTCTTGGGGTATGGCAATGCCATGCGACGATCTGGAATCGGCCCATTTCCCGTCGTTCCGCGAGTTTGATTACAGCGCTGGTTGACCCAACCTGTCAGACTTGTGCCGTGTTGACAAATGTCCGATGTCTGTCGGCGATTCTCGATGAATTCGTCGATTATTTAATTATCGCGTGTATTTTCTTTTTCTCGCGTGCTACAACCGTCTGGCGTGATTTGTGCGCTCCTCGTGATAATATCTACGTTACATGTATGTGCCTTCCCCACCAAGCAGGATTTCGTAAGAAAAAAAAATTTTTTCATCCTTAAAATATCACTATTGTACTCCCCGACCACTTTCAATCATTGAAAGCGCGGTAAAGGCAGTTTTTGCCAAACTATGGCCAAAAAACCCCTTACTCCCCTACAAAACCGAAATCTTTGTATCACAGCAATAGGTCTTGGCCCGTTATGTCCGAAACCACTCTAACCCAAAATTGGCCGATTTCAGGTACTTTTGCCCTAAAAACTTTTTGAATATTTGAATAAAATACTCGCAAGTACGAAAATACTGGATAAATGATATGCTTTCAAACTGCACTATCTAAAAGCAGATTTTATTTTAACATACTTAACAGCATGACAAAACTCAGCTTCATATAATATTTGATCATACACTTTGATCAGACTTAATAGTTTTAGCAAAACTACCAGCCATTTATGCATGATAAATGCTAGCCATACAAATTTCCATGCATATCTGATCATTACATTCCATATGTATGCACACGTAAAAAAATCTACTAAATAGTATATCCAAACCATTCAAATCTATTCTTCACAAGCGGTTCTACAAGCGTACTGTGTATACTGATGTGCTTATACACTAACATGCCCACCGCCACCAAAGAGTTAAAGATATCTTAATTTTAACTTAAGATAAACATATCCTTTTATACATCAATATTTCCCAAAAAATTGCAGTTTGATCAAATAATAACACTTAATATTTTTGCTGAAATATTTGAACATTTTATTATTGGCTGCGCCAACGAAACGTGCTTTATGGCTCACTCAATTGCCGTCAACCGATTGTCGATAACTTGACCGACCGAATGATCGATTGCGAGATGTTCGATTGTCTCGATTGTCTCGATTGCCTCGATTGTCTCGAATCGCTCGATTATCTCGAATCGGCCGATTATCTCGAATCGCTCAATTGTCTCGATTATCTCGAATCGCCCGATTATCTCGAATCGCTCGATTGTCTCGATTATCTCGAATCGCTCGATTATCTCGAATCGCTCGATTGTGTCGATTATCTCGAATCGCGCGATTGTCTCGATTATCTCGATTGCAACAATCGAATCCAACTTAAAAAAACTCTAGCGCACCTGAACCGCTAGAAACACTAATGTTCGAAGAACAGTAGAAGAATCGTGCAGGTTTTGAGTGCATATTCCACCACATGTGCTGCTTATTACGGCCAAACTGTTTCAAATGCCACGTTTTACTTTCGTCTTAAGAATGCATTATAACTCATATGGTGGAAGGTTTCAGATATTACCACTGGCATGAATTTCAACGTTTATGAGAGCAAAACACGGGTTAATTATATTCGTTATCAGTTGCTTATTTCACATAATTTTGAAAGCAGCATCTCATATAACATCAATGAAGAAAATGCTCAGCGCCTGCAGCACTGTAACTGAAGTTGGTATTTGCCGCGATCCGAAAAATTTGCAGAACTTTGCGAATTGTAACATCGGTTATTTATTTTCATTGTAAATGTTTCTGGTATGTATACTAACTGTAAGCATTTATTGATACAAAAGTAGCACAACCGACTCGTGCTGGCAACCTTTCGCCAGTATCAAAGCCAAGAATATATCAAATCTGCTTCACGTTGTTTAATTACATTCGAAGTTATAGGAGTATAAAGAAATTTAGGGTTACCTGCAGGGAGTTTTTTCAAATGATCGAAAGCTTAATATTTGCTGTGAAAATTCTACGATAAAACCGCTTAATAAAGATATTGCAATTAAACACAAAACCAACAATAGCTGGCAACTCTATCGTGGCTTTTCAACCAAATTTGGCCTGAATAATGTTTATGACAGGTTTCATTAATTGTATGAAAATCGTATTGATTTCATGACTGCACTGGAAGTTATAGTGCAAAGAGTTTTATTTTCCTGAGCGAATTTTCAAAACCAAAGACACAAAAATTACCATAGCTGGCAGCACCAATCAAATTTTTCAACCAAATTTCCACCAAACAGAGATTAGAGTTAGGTTTAGCTACTGTGTCAATTTCATGAAAATCTGGTAACTTATTCACATTTCATAGGGCAAAAAGCAGTTTTTTTTTCTTTGTAATTTTTCAAGATGGCACCACTGGCACCGACTTGCCCACAATTCAAAATCGCTTCTATCAAATCTGGTCTTACTTAAGTCCAATGCATTCTGTAAATTTTAGCTGTATCTGATTATTGGTTCGTGAGTTTCCGTGAACAGAAGTTTTTGATGCTAAAAATATAGGTTAACTGGGAGAGGGTTACCGTTCTTGTCCGACATTAAATTTCCAAAGTTTTATTTTGGACGTGTAGATAAAACATAAGATTTATATACAGATTGGTTTTATTGTAAGAAACGGATATTTTTTTGAATATTCGATGGTTTGAATGTTTTCACTTCCAAATTTTTTTTTTCAAAATGAAGACACAAAAATTATCATAGCTGGCAACTCCAACCGAATTTTTCGACCAAATTTCTACCAAACGTGGTTTAAAGTAAGGTCCAGCTATTGTGTGAGTTTCGTTAAAATCGAACGATTCAATCAGAATTTATAGGGCAAAAACCAGTTATCTTTTTTAGTGGTTTTTCAAGATGGCACCACTGGCACAGAATCACCCGTATTTCAAAATCACTTCTATCAGACCTGCTCCTATTTAAGGCCAATACATTCTGTGAATTTCAAATAATTCTGCTCATCGGATCGTGAGTTTCCGTGAACAGAAGTTTTTGATGCTAAAAATATAGGTAAATTGGGCAAGGGTTACCAGGCGTGCCCGTTATACCATATCTTTTTTTTTTTTTGGTTATGTAAACAAAGCACAAGATTTACATATGAATGGCTTTTTTTTTAAGAAACGGCATTATTTCAAGAGAGACGATGATTTGGAGGTTTTCACTTTCAGGGCCTGCCCTAGCTACAGGGTTGCCAGCACGCTCATTAAAAGCTACAGAAATCTACAACTAAATAATATCAATATGTCCTGAAAATTTCGTAATGATTGAACTGCTCTGTCAAAAGTTATCGAAATTTAAAAATTTTCAAATTTTCCCGTCCTCTTTTTAGGCACCCAGCGCACACATAGGGTTAAAAAATTCCAAAGCATTATCTGATTCATATGTAAAACACGTTAGAAATTTATTTCGTTAACTTTATTTTTGCGAAAATCATTTGTGCACGAAATAATAGGTATATTAAAAATATCACTTAAATGACCGCCGGCGCCAAAAGGTTAACAATAACTGACATTTAAAGAGACCTGGACCTATTCTGCATATACACCAATGTATCCTGAAAGTTTCAGCTCAATCGGATGGCGCGTTCCCGAGATTACCTCACTGAAATTTTTTGATGATATATATATATATATATACACTGCATCAAAAAATTGCACGTACACCACCTTATCATAAATTAAAACTCATTTATTTTTTATATAAACAAAATTTTCGTCATTTTTATTAATTTCATGAGTTCTACACAACTGAAACTATTTGAAACAAAACAGCATTCCGTAATATTAATGTTAATTTTGAAAATTAAGCTATAATTCAAGTCAAAAAATTGCACGTACATCAAAAATTTCCACATACATTCAGAAAATTAATTACTTTTTCTACTTCTAATAGCGTGTGTGGTGTCCTTTCGCTGAAATTACATCCTTTAAGCAATTGTTCATTGAATGAGCTAGTTTTCTAGTAATTTCAGGTGTTATTTTTTCCCACTTTTCTCAAATAACCTCCTTGAGGTCAGCTCGGCTTATAATATGATGTTCCCGCACTTTTTTTTCGAAAACATCCCAAAGATATTCAATGGAATTAAGGTCTGGTGATTGGGGTGGCTGAGGAAGCACAGATTTCAAGTTATACAGTAACCACTCTTTTACTAGATGCGAGAAATATTTTGGATCATTGTCATGTGCTAGTGAAATTTCGTCGCTAATTCCAATTTTCGAAGCACTGGCTCTTAAATTAGGCTTTATTATTTCTAAGTACTGATGCTTGTCCATAGTGCTTTCCACAAATACCAAATTTCCAACGCCATTTGCTTCCATCGCTCTCCAAACCATAACATTTTCACCTTCGTGTTTCTCAGTGGGTCTCAAATTTTTTGACTCCAACGCTGATTGACTCTCTGCCGAACAAATCGCCGCCCATCAGAGCCAAAAAGATTATACTTACTTTCATCTACAAAAATAACAGTTTCCCAAATTTAGTCTGACTTTTTTACATACTCTCTGGCACACTCAAAGCGTCGGGCAACATTTTTCCTCGAAATGAACGTTTGTGTTCTTGCAATGCATCCCTTGTAACACTTTTTATGGAGAAAATTTCGCTCTGTTTGGGCATTCAAAGATATTCCGTCGTTTCATTTAAGGTCTGCAGCTGTTTTGGGAGCACTTGTTTTTAGATCCTTCTTAATAATTCTCAAAATTTGTTATCCAAATGCTCAGCTAAAATTTTCTTCCGACCTCTTCCTTGGGCAATTGCAAAGCTTTTGTTACTTTTTAACATTTTTATATCCGTTTGCATGGTCGAACGTGGTGTGCCAATGATCCTTGATACTTTAGCATAACTTCTACCTTCCTCCTTAAAATTTACGATTCATTTCTTCACTTCAACAGGAACATTGCGGTGTGTTTCGCCTATTTCAGAGTTTAAAAAAAAAAAAGAATGACTGCACTGCTCTATTGTGCATTTACAACTACTACCTTCAATAAATGAGGATAGTGTGTAAATCTGCACTGGAAACTAAGTACCATTACTTTTCTTTTACAAGAGATCATAAGTTAATCTTGTGTGTATGTGCAATTTTTTGATGTACGTGCAATTGTTTTAAGTATATTTTTGCTGTACTGTGACAGTAAAAGCTAATATAACAAAATACTGTTTTGCTCTAAAAAGCTTTAACATTATAGAATTTATAAATACTTAAAGAATGAAAAAAGCTTTTTTTGTTTAATAAATAGAAGAGTTTTTATTGGAGTAAGGGTACTGTACGTGCAATTTTTTGATACAGTGTATATATATATATATATAGAAATATGAATTTTTGGCCGAATCGATTTTAATACTAATGTTCTTCGAACATTAGTAATAATCGAGATGTTGCGAGATATTTGAACAATCGAAACAATCGAGTTTAATATCTCGCAATCGCGCATCACTAGTTCAGATAGCTCAAAACAAATGCTCGAAACTTATATTAGATAAACCGTTCTACCATTCAACAGCACATATCCACAAACTTGCCAAAACTAGCACCATATTAACGTTGGTGTCAAAAAGAACTTCTTCATTCCTAAATAACTGCCAAGGCATCACCAATTCGCTTATTAGTTCACTCTATTAATAGCTTTAGGCAAAGTAATTTAAGGCGAAACTAGCATAAGTTACTCTAAGTTAGGCTAAGCATCGGTAATCAAACAAGGTTTTTCACTGTTTTCCTTGCATTTACTACATTACAAACTGAATTATTAAACAAATTGCTCTGCACAGTTCATAAAATTATAGCTGCAAAGAAATTTGTCAATTTCTAACCTCTAAGTATAACCGAATTGTTAAAACTATGTAAATAATAATAGCTTTAAATAAATGAAATGAAATGAAATGATATTGTGGTGACAATAAACAACAAATTTTAAGTTTTCGATTATTTGAAAAAACTCGCTGCAGGTAGCCCTAAATTTCTTTATACTCCTATAACTTCGAATGTAATACAACAACGTGAAGCAGATGTGATATATTCTTGGCTTTGATACTGGCAGAAGGTTGCCAGCACGAGTCGGTTGTGCTACTTTTGTATCAATTGTTCTTACAGTTAGTATTCATACCGGAAACATTTACAATGAAAATAAATAACCGATGTTTCAATTCCCAAAGTTCTGCAAATTTTTCTGATCGCAGCCCCAAACACCAACTTCAGTTACAGTGCTGCAGGCGCTGAGCATTTTCTTCATTGATGTTATATGAGATGCTGCTTTGAAAATTTTGTGAAATAAGCACCTGACAACGAATATAATTAACCCGTGCTTTGCTCTCATAAACGTTGAAATTCATGCCAGTGGTAATATCTGAAACCTTCTACCATATGAGTTATAATGCATTCTTGAGACCAAAGTAAAACGTGGCATTTGAAACAGTTTGGCCGTAATAAGCAGCTCATGTGGTGGAATATGCACTCAAAACCTGCACGATTCTTTTACTGTTTTTCGAACAGCGTTTCTAGCGGTTCAGGTGCGCTAGAGTTGTTTACTAATTTTCGAAGAAAATTAGTATTAAACTCGTTTCGCCGAAAATTCATATTTCTTTATATTTATATATATATATATATATATATATATATATATATATATATATATATATATATATATATATATATATATATATATATATATATATATATATATATATATATATACATATATATATATATATCATCAAAATGATTAAGGGAGATAATCTCTGGAGTGGCCGATTCAATTGAGCTGAAGCTTTCGGAGAACGTAGATGTATGTAGTAGGTAGGTCCAAAACTTGCTAAAATTCAGATATCTGTAACCTTTTGGCGGCGGCGAGCATTTTATTTAATTTTGAGGTACTCCTATATTTCCAAGCAGCGTAAATTTTTGTGCAAAAAAAGTGTTGGGAATGAAAACTTATTATGTTTTAAGCTTGTTTATGACAGAAAATTGGAAATTTTGAGCCGTGTGTGGGTGCAGCGTGCCTAAAAGTAGGCAAGGATTTTTTTTCAAATTTTGGTTTGTCATTACTTCTGATAAAAACATTGGGTCATCGTGAAATTTGCAGAGCGTATTGATGTTGACTAAGGTTTAATACACATGGATTCTCAAGGTATTGCAGGTAACCCTGTAGCTGTGGCAAGCTCCTGAAAAAAAATCCTTCAAAGCATTGACCCTCCTCAAAAATTTTTGATTTTTGACAAAAATTTCAAATCATTGATAAATCTTAACCTTTGTGCATCGTGTGAAATTAAAATTTTAAAATTCCGATTTGCACAAGAACGGCAACCCATCACCAAATTGCCTTTATTTTCAGCACTCGAAAGTTCTGTTCACGAGAACTGACGACCGAATTATCCGATGATAATGAAATTCACAGGACATGTTGGTATTAACTAGGACCAGGTCTGATAGAAGTGATTTTGAAACGCGGCCAACCCTGTGGCAGTGGTGCCATCTTGAAAAATCACTGAGAAAGAAAACAACTTTTTGGCTTATAACTTCCGATTCAGCCATCAGATTTAAACAAAATTCACACAGTTTTTGGACCTTACTTAGGATAACATTTGGTGAAAATTTCGCTGAAAAATTAGAATAGAGTTGCCAGCTATGGTGATTTTCGTCTCCTAAATCTTGCAAATTTGCTCAGCAAAATAAAGCTTTTTCCCCTTTAACTTCCGGTGCAGTCATGATATCCAAACGAATTTCATGCAATAAATAGACTTTGATGTGAGCCAAATGTCGTAGAAATTTCGTACCAAAATTATGAGAGAGCTGCCAGCTATGACCAATTTTTGTAATTTTTGGAATTTCTTTATTGAGCGATTATGTCATTAGATTTGCGAATGGGAACGATCCTGCAATGAAAATTAACAACAAATATTAACGCTTTAAAAATTTGAAAAGCTTTGAGGGTGGTAACCCGTATAACTTCTAGCGCAGTGATTCAATCGAAACGAAATTTATTGGTTGGGTTTAGTTGAACGTGAAGCAGATTTGGTACATATTTTGCTTTGCTGCTGACACAGGGTAACCAGCTTTAGCCATTTGCGTAACTATTGCATCAATAGATGCTTCAAATAACATACTCATATGCAAAACATTTGCAATAAAAATAAGAAACTAATTTTTAAATTTCCCGAGGTTTGAACATTTTTTGGATGGCAGCCTCAAACAATGTTTAACCGCTAAAACTTTCGACGAAATCCTCCGATGAGAACGAAATTCAAAGGGTAAGTTGATTTGAGTATGAGCTTGTTATGGTAAACTTATTGCTGCTTCGTTGGGAAAATGTTGCCAGCACTGAACATTTTCAACATTTGTGTTATAGTTGAGTTCTGTTGCTTTGAATAAGGAATGGTTGATATGATTCTACAAAAAAGTGTATTACGTCTTTCCACATTTTTTTGTCACTCAAAGACAATTTCTTCGAAAATTAGTTTTCTTGCGGTTCAGGTGCGCTAGAGTTTTTCTATTTTCTATCGATTGTGGTAGTGTATACTAGTTATTTTCTCCCTTTATTTTCAACTGTTTTGTGGTACCACAGCGAATAAAGCAACCTATGTCAGTCTTAGCGAATGTACTGCTGTTTTGTGCTAGATCGTTTTTTTTTGCGGCATAGTTCTATTCTGTTCTGTATCGGAGCAAAAACACACGCCTATTGTAGTTTATACCATCCATATTCAATCGTATCTAACTCAATATGAGGCGTGCTTTTTTGCTCCTCTATCCAGCAGAGGATAGAGCATATGCATTGGAAACAACAACACTCCTGTACCAGTGAATTCACTAGTATAGAAATTCTATTCCTCATTTGTAGTTCAAGTGCTGAACTATAGACTGTGCTGTTAGACAAAAGAAAAACTCATGAGAAGTTATCTTCCTTGCTGTGAGGTGCTTTAGTTTTTTCAAGATGTCACGGTTTATCGATAACTCAGACGTAACGACTAGCTATTGGCACATCATAAAAGGACACACCAATGTAGCAGGGTAATGTTACACGAAACTAGAGCATAAAATCACATAGAGGCAAATCGCAGTGTTGGAGGTTGTATAGGTTATAAAATGTAATGTGCTCGCACAAGGAAATTAAGGGGGAAAAACATACATCACACCTGATTGAGAAAATGCTGAAGTTTCCTCCGTGTTCCGCCGGTTCCTGTCGAAGGAGTCCCATTAGCCATTCAGGTAGCAGAGCGTTCGTAACTCCAGGATTAAGAGCTGGGGCTAATGGGACTCCTTCGACAGGAACCGGCGGAACACGGAGGAAACTTCAGCATTTTCTCAATCAGGTGTGATGTATGTTTTTCCCCCTTAATTTCCTTGTGCGAGCACATTACATTTTATAACCTATACAACCTCCAACACTGCGATTTGCCTCTATGTGATTTTATGCTCTAGTTTCGTGTAACATTACCCTGCTACATTGGTGTGTCCTTTTATGATGTGCCAATAGCTAGTCGTTACGTCTGAGTTATCGATAAACCCTGACATCTTGAAAAAACTAAAGCACCTCACAGCAAGGAAGATAACTTCTCATGAGTTTTTCTTTTGTCTAACAGCACAGTCTATAGTTCAGCACTTGAACTACAAATGAGGAATAGAATTTCTATACTAGTGAATTCACTGGTACAGGAGTGTTGTTGTTTCCAATGCATATGCTCTATCCTCTGCTGGATAGAGGAGCAAAAAAGCACGCCTCATATTGAGTTAGATACGATTGAATATGGATGGTATAAACTACAATAGGCGTGTGTTTTTGCTCCGATACAGAACAGAATAGAACTATGCCGCAAAAAAAAACGATCTAGCACAAAACAGCAGTACATTCGCTAAGACTGACATAGGTTGCTTTATTCGCTGTGGTACCACAAAACAGTTGAAAATAAAGGGAGAAAATAACTAGTATACACTACCACAATCGATAGAAAATAGAAAAACTCTAGCGCACCTGAACCGCAAGAAAACTAATTTTCGAAGAAATTGTCTTTGAGTGACAAAAAAATGTGGAAAGACGTAATACACTTTTTTGTAGAATCATATCAACCATTCCTTATTCAAAGCAACAGAACTCAACTATAACACAAATGTTGAAAATGTTCAGTGCTGGCAACATTTTCCCAACGAAGCAGCAATAAGTTTACCATAACAAGCTCATACTCAAATCAACTTACCCTTTGAATTTCGTTCTCATCGGAGGATTTCGTCGAAAGTTTTAGCGGTTAAACATTGTTTGAGGCTGCCATCCAAAAAATGTTCAAACCTCGGGAAATTTAAAAATTAGTTTCTTATTTTTATTGCAAATGTTTTGCATATGAGTATGTTATTTGAAGCATCTATTGATGCAATAGTTACGCAAATGGCTAAAGCTGGTTACCCTGTGTCAGCAGCAAAGCAAAATATGTACCAAATCTGCTTCACGTTCAACTAAACCCAACCAATAAATTTCGTTTCGATTGAATCACTGCGCTAGAAGTTATACGGGTTACCACCCTCAAAGCTTTTCAAATTTTTAAAGCGTTAATATTTGTTGTTAATTTTCATTGCAGGATCGTTCCCATTCGCAAATCTAATGACATAATCGCTCAATAAAGAAATTCCAAAAATTACAAAAATTGGTCATAGCTGGCAGCTCTCTCATAATTTTGGTACGAAATTTCTACGACATTTGGCTCACATCAAAGTCTATTTATTGCATGAAATTCGTTTGGATATCATGACTGCACCGGAAGTTAAAGGGGAAAAAGCTTTATTTTGCTGAGCAAATTCGCAAGATTTAGGAGACGAAAATCACCATAGCTGGCAACTCTATTCTAATTTTTCAGCGAAATTTTCACCAAATGTTGTCCTAAGTAAGGTCCAAAAACTGTGTGAATTTTGTTTAAATCTGATGGCTGAATCGGAAGTTATAAGCCAAAAAGTTGTTTTCTTTCTCAGTGATTTTTCAAGATGGCACCACTGCCACAGGGTTGGCCGCGTTTCAAAATCACTTCTATCAGACCTGGTCCTAGTTAATACCAACATGTCCTGTGAATTTCATTATCATCGGATAATTCGGTCGTCAGTTCTCGTGAACAGAACTTTCGAGTGCTGAAAATAAAGGCAATTTGGTGATGGGTTGCCGTTCTTGTGCAAATCGGAATTTTAAAATTTTAATTTCACACGATGCACAAAGGTTAAGATTTATCAATGATTTGAAATTTTTGTCAAAAATCAAAAATTTTTGAGGAGGGTCAATGCTTTGAAGGATTTTTTTTCAGGAGCCTGCCACAGCTACAGGGTTACCTGCAATACCTTGAGAATCCATGTGTATTAAACCTTAGTCAACATCAATACGCTCTGCAAATTTCACGATGACCCAATGTTTTTATCAGAAGTAATGACAAACCAAAATTTGAAAAAAAATCCTTGCCTACTTTTAGGCACGCTGCACCCACACACGGCTCAAAATTTCCAATTTTCTGTCATAAACAAGCTTAAAACATAATAAGTTTTCATTCCCAACACTTTTTTTGCACAAAAATTTACGCTGCTTGGAAATATAGGAGTACCTCAAAATTAAATAAAATGCTCGCCGCCGCCAAAAGGTTACAGATATCTGAATTTTAGCAAGTTTTGGACCTACCTACTACATACATCTACGTTCTCCGAAAGCTTCAGCTCAATTGAATCGGCCACTCCAGAGATTATCTCCCTTAATCATTTTGATGATATATATATATATATGTATATATATATATATATATATATATATATATATATATATATATATATATATATATATATATATATATATATATATATATATATATATATATATATATATATATATATATATATATATATATATATATATATATATATATATATATATATAAATATAAAGAAATATGAATTTTCGGCGAAACGAGTTTAATACTAATTTTCTTCGAAAATTAGTAAACAACTCTAGCGCACCTGAACCGCTAGAAACGCTGTTCGAAAAACAGTAGAAGAATCGTGCAGGTTTTGAGTGCATATTCCACCACATGAGCTGCTTATTACGGCCAAACTGTTTCAAATGCCACGTTTTACTTTGGTCTCAAGAATGCATTATAACTCATATGGTAGAAGGTTTCAGATATTACCACTGGCATGAATTTCAACGTTTATGAGAGCAAAGCACGGGTTAATTATATTCGTTGTCAGGTGCTTATTTCACAAAATTTTCAAAGCAGCATCTCATATAACATCAATGAAGAAAATGCTCAGCGCCTGCAGCACTGTAACTGAAGTTGGTGTTTGGGGCTGCGATCAGAAAAATTTGCAGAACTTTGGGAATTGAAACATCGGTTATTTATTTTCATTGTAAATGTTTCCGGTATGAATACTAACTGTAAGAACAATTGATACAAAAGTAGCACAACCGACTCGTGCTGGCAACCTTCTGCCAGTATCAAAGCCAAGAATATATCACATCTGCTTCACGTTGTTGTATTACATTCGAAGTTATAGGAGTATAAAGAAATTTAGGGCTACCTGCAGCGAGTTTTTTCAAATAATCGAAAACTTAAAATTTGTTGTTTATTGTCACCACAATATCATTTCATTTCATTTCATTTATTTAAAGCTATTATTATTTACATAGTTTTAACAATTCGGTTATACTTAGAGGTTAGAAATTGACAAATTTCTTTGCAGCTATAATTTTATGAACTGTGCAGAGCAATTTGTTTAATAATTCAGTTTGTAATGTAGTAAATGCAAGGAAAACAGTGAAAAACCTTGTTTGATTACCGATGCTTAGCCTAACTTAGAGTAACTTATGCTAGTTTCGCCTTAAATTACTTTGCCTAAAGCTATTAATAGAGTGAACTAATAAGCGAATTGGTGATGCCTTGGCAGTTATTTAGGAATGAAGAAGTTCTTTTTGACACCAACGTTAATATGGTGCTAGTTTTGGCAAGTTTGTGGATATGTGCTGTTGAATGGTAGAACGGTTTATCTAATATAAGTTTCGAGCATTTGTTTTGAGCTATCTGAACTAGTGATGCGCGATTGCGAGATATTAAACTCGATTGTTTCGATTGTTCAAATATCTCGCAACATCTCGATTATTTAAGTTGGATTCGATTGTTGCAATCGAGATAATCGAGACAATCGCGCGATTCGAGATAATCGACACAATCGAGCGATTCGAGATAATCGAGCGATTCGAGATAATCGAGACAATCGAGCGATTCGAGATAATCGGGCGATTCGAGATAATCGAGACAATTGAGCGATTCGAGATAATCGGCCGATTCGAGATAATCGAGCGATTCGAGACAATCGAGGCAATCGAGACAATCGAGACAATCGAACATCTCGCAATCGATCATTCGGTCGGTCAAGTTATCGACAATCGGTTGACGGCAATTGAGTGAGCCATAAAGCACGTTTCGTTGGCGCAGCCAATAATAAAATGTTCAAATATTTCAGCAAAAATATTAAGTGTTATTATTTGATCAAACTGCAATTTTTTGGGAAATATTGATGTATAAAAGGATATGTTTATCTTAAGTTAAAATTAAGATATCTTTAACTCTTTGGTGGCGGTGGGCATGTTAGTGTATAAGCACATCAGTATACACAGTACGCTTGTAGAACCGCTTGTGAAGAATAGATTTGAATGGTTTGGATATACTATTTAGTAGATTTTTTTACGTGTGCATACATATGGAATGTAATGATCAGATATGCATGGAAATTTGTATGGCTAGCATTTATCATGTATAAATGGCTGGTAGTTTTGCTAAAACTATTAAGTCTGATCAAAGTGTATGATCAAATATTATATGAAGTTGAGTTTTGTCATGCTGTTAAGTATGTTAAAATAAAATCTGCTTTTAGATAGTGCAGTTTGAAAGCATATCATTTATCCAGTATTTTCGTACTTGCGAGTATTTTATTCAAATATTCAAAAAGTTTTTAGGGCAAAAGTACCTGAAATCGGCCAATTTTGGGTTAGAGTGGTTTCGGACATAACGGGCCAAGACCTATTGCTGTGATACAAAGATTTCGGTTTTGTAGGGGAGTAAGGGGTTTTTTGGCCATAGTTTGGCAAAAACTGCCTTTACCGCGCTTTCAATGATTGAAAGTGGTCGGGGAGTACAATAGTGATATTTTAAGGATGAAAAAAATGTTTATGTGGAAAATTGGGCAAAAACGTCGAATTTTTCCAAATTTTTTTTTGCGTAGCTTGAGTTCCGGGACATTTCTGAGCTGTTTCGGGGGAAAGTCCATACAAGTCTGAGAAAAAGTGGCCTAGTTTCGAAGATACGATTGTCGATAACTTGACCGACCGAATGATCGCTTGCGAGATGTTCGATTGTCTCGATTGTCCCGATTGCCTCGATTGTCTCGAATCGCTCGATTATCTCGAATCGGCCGATTATCTCGAATCGCTTGATTGTCTCGATTATCTTGAATCGCTCGATTGTCTCGATTATCTCGAATCGCTCGATTGTCTCGATTATCCCGATTGTCTCGATTATCTCGATTGTCTCGATTATTTTCTCGATTGTTTTGGCGCATCGATTGCGATTCTCTCGATTGCGATTATCTCGATTGTTTTGTGGCGCCGATTGCGATTATCTCGATTGTTAAAATATCTCGCAATCGCCCATCACTAATCTGAACTCGTTTTTTATGAATTTTTGCACATTGTCCCCATATTGGTATCGCATATGTGATAAGAGGCTGAATTACAAGCTTATATACTAGGATCTTGTTGTGTACGTTAAGTTTTGATTTCCTATTTATTAGGGGATACAGCGCGTAAATGACATTGGACACTTTAGAGCAAATTTTTTCTACATGATGCTTATCAAGGGCAACTCCTAGATATGCAATTGTTTCAGACCAATCAATAATAGTTTCTCTTAAATGTATTCCTCGAGCTGGCAAATGGGAGATTTTTCTCTTACGAGTCAAGAATATAGCTTTAGTTTTTTGGGGGTTCAGTTTTATTTTCCACATGTTGCAGTAACTAAGCATGCTCTCTAGGTATTCTTCTAGGCTTTGAATGATTTTCGAGGGATCTAAGGACCTTGTTAGTATACACGTGCCATCTGCAAACACAGCTAGGTCACACGATGGATGATTAGGTATGTCGGATGTATATATGTTATACAGTATTGGGCTCAGACATGATCCTTGTGGTAATCCGGCAAGAATATCGTGCGGTTTGGACTGTTTACCATTTATTGCCACTGAGAAGATTCTTTTACTCAAAAATGATAGGACTGGTTTGACTAAGTATTGAGGAAACGACCACTGTATCATTTTGTATATAAGACCGTCATGCCATACTGAGTCGAAAGCCTTTTCGACATCTAATGTAACCAAGCCAACCGATTGTTTGGCACGAAAAGAATCTGAGAATTCCAAAGTAAGCATTTTAAGTTTTTAACCATACAAAAACTTTGTTGAGAGACGAACGATTACATTAAATTGTTCAGTTTTACTTCTACAGTCACGAAGTTGGGATATTAATTTCTTGGTAAATAGGACCAAGTCTGATAGAAGTGATTTTGAAATGCAGGCGATTCTGTGCCAGTGGTGCCATCTTGAAAAATCACTAAAAAGATAACTGTTTTTAGCCCTATAAATTCTGATTCAATCGTTCGATTTTAACGAAATTCACACA